>CAUYON010136275.1:0-15981 GCA_963573935.1 Arctocebus calabarensis
CTTATATAGTGATCAAGAAAATGCCATGAAGGCTATCTCTAACAGTATGATCAAAATATTTCTGATTGTATATGAAGCACATTCTGCCCTATGATTGCACCAATGTACACAATTATGATTTAATAAAATTATTTTAAAAAATCTGACAAATGACCTAGCACTCACTTTTGTTACTGATCCTAGTTATTGAGAAATCAAATCGTGAGGCTCCCACAAAGTATAAATCAATTGTATTTCTAAAAGTGGAATCAACAGCTAAACATTGGCCTGACATATATATATATATGGCCATATATATGTGTATGTATATCAGTAATATTTTTGGCATTTTTATTTATTAACTTAAAAAAAACAAACTCAGAAAATTTAGGAAAGAAATATCTGGAGATTTGTCCTATAGTCTTTTAGTATTTTAGAAATGCATGCACTTAAATGTTTCCACTTACTAACACCACTGGCTTCACACTGTATGTGCTGTACTATAACCATTTTCACTTCTTAGAAGATGTTCTCCACCACACACGTCACGGAATACACTTCAACAACATAATGTTTAGTTCTAGATTTTCTCTCTTCCTCATTAGAATGTAAACTCTGTGAGTACAGGGATTTGTTGCCTCAGACACAGCTGTATCCTTTGGATTTAGAACAGTGCCTGGAAGATCGGAAGCCCTAAGTCAATAGTTTGGATAAATAAATGCATAATATTCCATCACATGCATGTATCGTGACTTGTTTCATTTCGATCTCCTTGAGCTATGATTGAATATCCGTGGGAGAAGGGTCCAGTCTGGTCTGTCCACAGCTCTGTCTTAGCACTTGTCTACTCAGGTGTCAAGTTTTCAGCAAATTCCACTCAATGAATGAACACAATCTCTCAGCACTGGACTCCGGTGCTTCCAGTATTTTGCTGCTATAAACAATATGAAGGACATTTTTGAAGTTAAACAATTGCTAACATCTCAATCTCCCTCATTGTTTTAAGGGTAAACTGCAGAAAAGTATCAATATAATTGTTGGCTCAATAAGTAGTTGTATATTAAAGCTTTTGAAACATATTGAAAATGTGTGGCCCAGAAAGTTTTCTTTCTTTTTTTTTTAAATTAATTTACAGTACCAAGAGTTGAGGAGAAAATACCTCTTCTTATGAAGCTACAGCACTAGAAATGTCAGTTTTTAAAAGCTCATTAATTTGATAGATTAAAAATAAAACACATTTCTCCTTGATATCATCTTCCATTTCTTTGACTATAAGGATATTTAAGATTTTTGCATATCATTTCAATAGTGTGTACTCATTTGTTCATTTTTATTTGAGTTTTTTCCTGGGATCATTAAATGAATTAAAATACATAAAAGATTTAGGGCAGTGGCTGAAAATAGTAAGCATCCTTCAGTATTATTATAACTCATATATTATTTTATTTCTCCTTCTTTTGATGAATTTGTAAGAATTTACATATTATGTATAATATAAACTCTTACATATTGTCTGACACATATGTTGAAAATATTTTGTCTATTTTGTTTATTTGATAGATATTTTAGTTTTAGATATTTTATTTTTATATTATCACATCTACCTAGAGTTTCCTTGGGTGCCTTCTGCCTTTGCAGCTCGTTTATCTTGTGAACTATGTGGGCAGCATTTAATATACTTTTCAGACTCATGTAAAATTTACAGGCTGGATCAAATTTAGGGAAAAATGTCAGTAGGCTGAATTATATTATAAATAAAAATCCTGTTTTGTTACAATTTACAATTTTCTTTTGTTCTTGTGTGTTTTCGTCTTATTTTTGTTTTGTTTTTGAAACAGGATCTCACTGTGTTTCTCAGGCTGGTCTTGAACTTCTGGCCTCAAATGATCCTCCCAAAGTGCTGGGATTACAGGCGTAAGCCACTGCACCTGAACATGGTTTGCAATTTTTCAAAGCAGTTTTAGTACATATATTTCTTTTTAGTTTTCTAATAACCCTTGCTGTCACAGATGACATGGATACACCCATTTTTACAGATGAGGTTAATGGAGATTGGGGCATAAAGGGAGCACATATATATTAAGCAAATGAGAAAGAACTAGTATGCATTCTGAATTTATTTTCAGAATTCTATGCATTTGGCTTTTTCTTTGAACACCTGAGGAAATGATGATGATGATTATGGCGATAATGACAATGACAGCTAACTCCAGGTGTGATACCAGCATTTCAGTGATCTCTGGTCGCTCACATTTCCTAAGTCTAATGTACAGACAGACAGTGAAGTTTTCTGGAGTGCGCCTTATGGGCCAGACGCTTCCATATCCATGATCTTTGTTATTCCCTCTGCAAATCTAGGCAGTAAGAGTTACAATTCCAGGTGTCTTTTTTTTTTTTTTTTCTTTTTAAAAGGCAAGAATTTCAGACTCCCAGGACATACTGCCAGTGAACAGTGGCGGCAGGATTCCAACCCAGGCAGTGAACATCCAAGGCCAAGACCCTCCCCATTCAGTCTGCAGCATTAAATCTGACAATGCCAGCCCCTGACTTTGAGTGGCAAATTATAGCCTGGTTGTATAATAGCTCTCAATCTTATTTATTCATTTTTTTTGAATTCCTAAAAAATCATGGCAAGTAGATCAGCATGGACCCCTGCCCCCCGCACTGTGGAAGTTTGATAATGTATGTCCTAACCGCTTAATTGATTGATTACCTCACTGCAGCTTACTGAGGTACTGAATTTATCTCTAATAGCCAGAGTCAGGCTCTGCAGGCAACCATGGGGGGGATGGGGGTCCCTTGGTGTCGATTTGCTCTTAACTGGAAAGTCATTACCACTTAATACATGTAGATTGTGTTGAAAGAAAATTATGTGTAATGAAATGAGGGAAAAATTAGTGGAGTGTTATGGGCGAAAGCAGATGTTAGGGAGGAATTATGCTAGCAGAGATAATCACCTTCGTTGGTATTGTGTGTGCTGGGTTGTTAACCGTGGGGGGGGGGGGGAGGAGAGCTAAGTGAATGCAGCCATCGATACAGATTCACCCCTTAGAAGTGGCAGCAAGAAATGGTGCCCCCAGGCTGGGCCTCGGTGGCTCTTCCCACTCGGATCTATGGCTCTTTCTCCTTGCTGTCTCCGAGGATGCCTGGACACAAAAGTGTCCCTGCCGTCCCTGCTGAGGAAGACAGCAGGGAGCATCCTCGGAGAGGTCCCTTGTCACTGAGGCCAGGTGATGAGAACGGTGCTCTAATTCTTCCAACAGTAGCTAAATCTGGGAAACCAACCCAAACCAAACCTCCTCCCCCTCCCAAAAAACAAAAGAAGAAAAAATAAAGAAAAACACAACAAACCAACAACTAAAAAAAGCTTAGCCTGAAAGAGGATAAGGCTATTGAGTCCTTTTGTAAAATAGCTTTATCTCAAATGGAGGCATTTAAGGCCCTGTGCCTGTGATGCCAGGGACAAGAAACACTCGTTGTTTGTATGTCTTAGGCTCCTTGGGTAAAAGAGCTTGGCCCTCACAGTGCAGAACTTCTGCTTGGCTCATTTGCTGCTGAGGAAACTAAAGGCTGCAGGGAGCAAGGTCCTTGCCCACATCACAGGTCCACGAGGGAAAGTTGGCCCACAAGCCCAGGGGCAGCTCACTGCTTCTTTTAGGACCCTCTCTTGTGACCTGAGGTGAGGTGAGGTGAGATTGAAAAATGGTTGGATGTTCTAGCAAATGTACAAATACATGCAGGCATCACAGAGCCATGCAAAGGTTGGATTTAGCCTCAATTTTCAGCACTTGGCCACTCCCATAATCACCCAAGGGTATCTAGAAATAATTGAATTGACCTTCTTTGCAGGAGTTCCCAGTGGAAGGCCCCAAGATGTCTTGGGGTTCAAGCCTTTTTGGTCCTCTTCACTCTTTGCTGAACTAAACAGGCTGTGCAAAACCGAAACCAGTCATCACCAACCATGTGGGCTACAGGGTCAAGAGTCAGGGTTAAGTCCAATGTGTGACCGTGCTCCTTAGTCCAGTATCCCATCTATAGAAGAGGTGATGGCAGTTAGACAAAAATAATATTTATAAAGCCTTGAGCACAGTGCCTGGGGCATATAGTAAGTGTTGATTTTTCTTGTTCTTATGGATAACTGTTTTGCACAGAAATATACTAACATGCTAAAAATACATGTGTGCATATATATATATGGAGAAATAGAGAGATACTCTCCTGGTTATCTGACAAACAATTTTTAAAAGTTACCAAATTGATGCATCAAAGCCTTTCATTTATCATGGCATATCTTCATCAATTAATCTGAGCAATGCTACATTGTGATATTGTAGACTTTTTGGGGGGCAGGGGAGGGCAAACATTAGGAAAATGCCCTAATTATTGACATTGTTGAAGGTGCCTACTCTACACATAGTATATTTACTCTGTTCTGGAAAGAAATGGCAAAAAAACAATGGACAAAGAGTTTAAATAAACAAAATCATGTTACCTCCACTGACAGTGTCCTTGTATAAAGTTTGTTCTACTGCAAAAAACATTGCTGCTCCATCATAACGGCCCAAGCGGAAATGATGGGAATGTTCCTCCATCCTCTTGTACATGTTTAAGACAAGGACCTTTTGGATTTTTCTAAGGAGAATAGCATCATAGCTTCATTAAAGCCAGCAGCATTTAACAGATGTCCACTACCACCAAGGAGACGATGCAATTTACTGGGGCTGTGAAAATGGTACACTGGTTCCCAGACAAGGTCTTGTTTGAATGGTAACAATGCTTATGGTTAAGAGCAGAACTCGACTATACCACAGTGTATTTTATTTTCTAGTTACTAAAGAAATCATACTTAATAAGGAAAAGCTGGCAAACAGAATGTAGCTTGATGAAATACACAGACGTGTACACACATGTAAACACACTAGCAAAATTTATCCATCATCCACCTCCTCACCCAACATGAAGCCACTGCTAAAATGTTCTGGGTGTTCTTCCCTTCTCTGTTTATGGATGTGTGTAAGTATGTGCATGCGTGTATCTGTGTGTGTGCATGTGTATGTACATGTATGTATCATCTTTATGGATTTCATGATATGCAATTAAATAAACTGTAACTTACAATAACCAACCACAATCTGTAGAATGTTCTCAAGTTTTATGTTGTATGAATCTAATTATGTTGTATTAATCTAGCAAGAAACCCCCTTAAATAACATCTGGCATAACTCTGATTATTTGCCTAGGATAAATACTCTTATTATTTGCTTAGGATAAATCCCTAAAACAGCGGTTCTCAACCTGCAGGTCGCGACCCCTTTGTAACAATGAAAATACATCCTGTATATCAGATATTTACATTACGATTTATGACCATAGCAAAATTACAGTTATGAAGTAGCAATGAAAATAATTTTATGGTTGGGGGTCACCACAGCACAAGGAACTATATTAAAGGGTCACAGCATTAGGAAGCATTAGGAAAGTTGAGAACCACTGCCTTAATATGTAATTTCACTGCCATAGCACCATAGCATGTGATGGTTTTAAACATCTTATAAACATGCAGTTAGTAGCTGAAGAATAGAGTCTAGGTAAAAAAAAAAAAAAAGGCACTAAAGTATCCTACTTACCTTTAAAAAAATATATCTGTCATGCTGATATCATAAATCTTAGTGGATTAGATGCAATGATTTACCCATCAAAAGTATTTATTCATCACTCTTTATGTTAGTCATATACCACAAACTATTCCTTTATACATTTTTATTTTTTATTTTATTTTTTGTAGAGACAGAGTCTCACTTTATCCCCCTCGGTAGAGTGCCCTGGCGTCACACAGCTCACAGCAACCTCCAACTCCCGGGCTTAGGCAATTCTCTTGCCTCACCCTCCTGAGCAGCTGGGGCTAAGGGTGCCCGCCACAACGCCCGGCTATTTTTCTGTTTTTGCAATTCGTCCGAGACCAGGTTTGAACCCGCCACCTTCGGTATATGGGACCGGCGCCCTACTTGATGAGCCATAGGCACCGCCAACTATTCCATTTTAAATATCACAAAAGCCCCTGAACTAGGGATCAAGTCCTTTTAAAAAATGGGAGAACTATCTTTGCATGTTCACTAACATTAACAATAACTTTTCAAGAATGCCATCATGATTCTATTAGTAGACATACACAGTACAGTGAATTTAGCAATTATTAGACCCAAAAGTGTCACTTGATTTTTTGTTTTCTGTGTGATCTCTGCTTCATCATTCAACTTCTTTGAGTTTCTTTCCTTATCTGATAGTGAGAATAGTTTATCTTGCTAGAATTTTTTGCGAATTCAAAGAAATCACATATGTGAAATGCGTGGCATATTGCTTTCATTGGTGACCATGATCAGCATTGCTGCAATTATCTGCAAATTTTATGATCCTGGCAAGGGTTTTGGACAGACCCATGCCCCAATCCCAGCTGAATGTGTGGCCTTGGTGAAGTGGGTTTAACTTCCTGGCACTTGGTTTTCTAATCTAAACAGAATAAAGATGCAGGTATGTGCCTCACTGGGCTTGAGTGATGCAATAAGGAGAACATGTAAGTAAAAGAACTTAATGGAGAGCCTGATGCACAGTAGAAACTCATAGTAAAAACACAAGTCTTTACTTTCCTGATCCATGGATGGCATCTACAGAAATTACACTCTTAAAAGTATCAGAACCCCTTTCCCCAGATTCACAGCTGAGAGAATTTTGCGAGGAAAGCCCAACTTGCTTCCCATTCATGGGCATATTAATGGCTTCAAGAGACGAGCAGACTTTCTTGGAAGCACTGGAAAACTATGATGAATGTTTCAGCGACTAAAAGATTAATTAAACTGCTCAGTTCTGGGTGCCATTAAATGAAATGGCACTGTGTTGGCGCCATTGTTTTTATTGTTTACAAATACAAAAAAAGGAACATTTAGCTAAAGGTTTGGGCCTGTTTGCAGCTGATCACTCACACAGGGAGTCTGAATGTGAAGGCCACACCAGGCCTTATTCTCCCTGTTCACTTAGGGTGAAGTTATCCAATGCTTTAATACTAAGACCTCAACTCACCTTGCTTCAGCCGGGAATAACACGTCACATTCAAGGATCATCCGGACATTTCACAGCATGAGCTTTGGAAAAGAAACCCCCTGGGTTTGAAACTCACAATGTGATTTAAGCAAGAGGTTTATTCCTGACCCCCAATCTCAGTTGGAGAAACTGAGATAAACTAGCCCTGAAAGGTTACAGTAACTACAGGAAATAACCTGGAAAATCTCAGGAGTATGGTGTGATCTCAATAAGGATTAATCCTTCTTCTTTTTCTGAAGACATATTTGTTTCTATTGTTTTATTTTTATATGTTTGCTTATTTTATTTAAACATGGTAGAAAAACAATCCAACATATATTTAGAACTACTTGTTTATTTTTCAGCGTTTCTTTTGTACATTAGCACTTATTACTAAGATAAACAATCATGACTTTGAGAAACTCTTATGCCAGATGTCCTTGGAACACCATGATTCTTCGTTCTTATATTTCCTAATTTTTAGAAACAATTCTTGTTTGCCTTTCTCTTCCTGAATGGCCTGCTAATAGCCAATTCTCTGGGTACTAATACTTTCATCAGCTACTTTTGCCTTTTATCCTTTTAAGCAAGTATAAACGCAATTGATTATCATTGTATTTATTGATTCCGAATTCAGACCCCAGTGTAGGACTTGGGACTCCCTTATGATTAAAAGTCTTGGCTCTCAAGAAGTCCTTTCAGTTTCTTGTCTACACTGTGGAGAGTTGAGGACTTGGATGGATGATCTACAGATAAGGGTCTCCAAGCCTTGAAATGTGGAATTAGGATAATGACATTTATTGACCTTCACATTCTAAAGTTGGATGGCTCATAAGGCCAGGTTTTCATATTATGTGCCAACACTAACACCTTTAGCTGAATTTTGGATAGCGAATTTACCAGTAGCTACCAAAGTGCTTAGTAAACCTCTGAAAAACATGCCATGCAAGGCATTGGATCACACCGCCTATGACTGGGCTGAGCTCCAGTCATTGAACTTCATCGCCTCTGGTTCCACTGGAGGGATAGTGTGTCTTGATGGTCCCTGGGGCCAACTTGGGGGTAAGCTTGTCCTTACCGTGGTGACCTAGTGTTTTATGTGGCCTCTGGGGTCTGTGGACCAGTAGCCTCTTTCCAGATTACTCACACATCTGCTGTCATTCATAGTGTCACACAGATCAAACCATTTCTTATGTGTGCTCCAAAGTAAGAAAGTTAGGCAAGTGCTATAGAGGGTCCCTCATTTTCCAAGAGTATCAGCTTCCAACGTTGACAGTAAGGACGCCTCACACTCCGTACCTTTCTATTAGCCTCTTCTAGCAAGACAAAATGTTCCAGCATGACTTCCCTCTCTTGACTCTAATCTCTCAGCACATCATCTGAGAAGCTTCCTGTGACAGACTTTTGCTTAAATCTATTTGCTCCTTGACTTCATCAAGGACCCCAGATGGAGGAAGGCAAAGTTCAGGGGAGATCATGGGTTAGATGGTAGGATCTGCCAAAAACAGACCTGTGTATGATTCACCAGCCCGCTGCTTCTGAGCTGTGTGACCTTGGACACATTCTTAACGTCCTTCAGCCTCAGTTTCCTCATCTGTAAAGTGACACCCCTAAAGGAAAGGATGTGTGTGTCTGAGAGAGAGAAAGAGATTCAAAATCCAAATATTAATACAATTTGACCATTTCTGAAAGTACAATTTGAAATCATCACTTTTTAATAAGCGAAACAACAGATATATTCCAATATTAAGTCAGACTTCTCTGGGTATATGCTCTATGCTAGAAATAAGAGACAAGAAGACAAATATGTATTTTGTGTACAGTTACTGATCAATAGAGGTATATATGTATAACATGTAGATAGATAGAAAACCCACTACACTGGGTTATTTGCTCGTAAATATTTACTTTCTCTCCATTTGACATCCTGAGGAAGAAAAAGTTTATCCATTCTCTTGACATTAAGTTTGATTGTATGATTTAGGCAATGGGATGTAAAAGAAGATAACGTTTACTGCATCTAAACAAGAGCTTTTAGATGAAACTTAAGTTTCAGCCAATTCTCTTATTCCTGACCTCTGCCACAAGCAGAGCAGCAGGCAGCAGGCAGGAGATCTTCCTTTAAACTGGGCCCCAGAATGAGAAGACCAGTAGTGCAGATCCATATTGCACTAGCAGACTGGAGCGGAAACTTGGAGCACATAGCTACAAAGCTACAGACTTACATGTAATATCAGATAATGAGTAATTGGGAAAGGGCCGGGCGTGGTAGCTCATGCCTGTAATCCTAGCACTCTGGGAAGCCGAGGTGGGAAGATTGCTTTGCGTTTGAGACTAGCCTGAGCAAAAGTGAGACCTCAACTCTATTAAAAATTTTTTAAAAATTAGCTGGCTGTTGTAGCAGGAATACATTCCCAGCTACTTGCGAGGCTAAGGCAAGAAGATCACTCGAACCCAGGAGTTCGAGGTTGCTGTGGACCTATGATGACACCCAAGCACACTAGGTGACAGAGTGAGACTCTAGCTCAAAAATAATCATCATCATCATATTTGTTACACAGCATTGTTACAGAACAGCTGACAAATGCAGATAAGAACACAATAGATACATTTTATAAGACAGAAACTATGATAATCCTAACAAGCATTTCGCTCTATTATGAAGTCATAAGGGAAATTGCACTGATTTTGAATTTTGGGTCAAGTATGATGGTATGAAGGGTAACTTTGTTTAGATGCTGATAACATATTTGGTAAAATGTTGAGTGTGAAAGATTCACAGGTCAGTTTAGACAAAGGAACAACCAGTGGAGCATGTTCAGTGAGTGAGTCCCTTCCCTGTATTATTCTTCAGTCTGGGCTCTGCAATGGCACAGAGACTAAGGGCCTCCTTCTGACCTTTATTGTCTTAAATTCCTTCAGGATTCCAGAAATTGATTTGTAAATCCAAAGCTTACGCTCAATTCAATTGGAAGAAAGCACAAAAGCACACCTCGTTCAACATCCACAGGAAATTTGTACAGTCTCTTAATATAAATTAGTATCTATATTGAAAATCACAAATGAAGATTTTTGTGTTCAGATGCTTATTATTGAATGAAGATTTAAAGGCATTTGAAAATAAAATATAATGATCATGATATTTCCTCATATGTCTATAATGATGTTTGTTTATAGTGTTTGTTGAGAAGAAGTTTTTGAGATACAAGCATGAGAATCAAACCTGGGTTATTTATTACCTGCTATTATATAACTTTGGGAAACCCCCTTAAGTTGTCTGAGGATCAGCAGCCTCATTCTCAAACTGGGACAATTATTCATATTTGCTGGTTTTTTTGGAAAAGAAAATGAGACAACACTCGTAAAATGACCTAATATAAAAGTAAATACTACCCAGTCTCCCCTTTCATCATTCTTCTTTCTTTCATTGCTTTTGTTCTTCTTTTCATTCCTACCTAGAAATACATATGATGTGTGTTCACTTTGCCTGCACACACATTAAGCAATGGTGTGTCACACAGGCACAGCACAGTGGCTCACGCCTGTAATCCCAGCACCCTTGGAGGCCAAGGCAGAAGTATCCCTTGAGCTCAGGAGTTCTAGACCAGCCTGAGCAACAGCGAGCCCCTGTCTCTATAAAACTGCCAAGTTTTGTGGCCTGTGTCTGTAGTTCTAGCTATTTGGGAATCAGAAGCAGGAGGATCACTTGGGCCCAGGAGTTTGAGGTTGCTGTGAGCTATGATGATGCCATAGTACTCTAGCCTAAGTGACAGAGTAAGACTGAGACTCTGTCTCAGATGAAACAAGCAAACAAAAAACACCAAAACAATATAAAACAAAACAATGGCATGTGTTCAAAATCCAGCCCAAAGCTTAGAATTTAGGAAAGAATGAGCATTTCTTTATAATTAAATAATGTGTCTGTTGACAGGAGGGGTTTTCTCATTTCTTTCTTTCTCCTTCAATACTCTTTTTTTCTTTTATTTTACGATTTTTTTTTTTTTTAGAGACAGAGTCTCATTCTATCGCCCTCGGTAGAGTGCCGTGGCATCATACAGCTCACAGCAACCTCCAACTCCTGGGCTTAGGTGATTCTCCTGCCTCAGCCCCCCAAGTAGCTGGGACCACAGGTGCCCACCACAGCACCCGGCTAATTTTTGATGCAGTTTGGCTGGGGCCGGGTTTGAACCCACCACCCTTGGTATATGGGACCAGCGCCCTACTCACTGAGCCACAGGCGCCACCCTCTCCTTCAATATTTTTAACTCTGGAGATAGTCCCATACATTTCATATGCCTTTGTCCCAAATCAACAATGGTCACTTTGAACACAGGGGTGGGTGGCAATATAGGCAAGCTTATTGGAAAGAGACACCTGCAGTGTGGGCAGATGTCTGAAAGGCTTTTCCAATAATGGAAAGCTGGCGGTCCATGATGAGAGATGGAACCTGACAACATATTTGAATTTTGTCCTTCAGTCAAGGGGTGTCCACTGACTATTTTTGTTCTAGAGTGGCATTTCTTGGTAGTAACAGACTAGCTCCCTAAACAGACCGGTCTTTGGTCATTTGTGTTTGGCAAAATTATGGGATAAACAAAGAATTTTTTATAGCAGAAAATCTCAGAGCTTTGAATATATTGATGTCTTGGTTTATTGAGTCTTCATTTCTCTCTGTCTCTCCCTCTCTCTCTTCTCTCATCCTGACTCTCTTCAATCTCTTACTTTCATTATATAATTTTAAATGACCTCATTTAATGCTAAAAAGGCACAAGGAGGTAGTTAATAGTTTATATTAGTTTATTTCTCTAGACAACGAAACTAGATTTAAGGAAGCTAAGCCAATTATTGCCAAGATCTCAGAGTGAACCCAGATTTGAAACCATAAAGAGATTTTAACCACTACCACTTTTACCTCTTTCAAAATGGTCTAAAAATAAAATAAAATAAATGTTCTGTTGTTAACTTTAAAATCTAAAATTTATCTTGCTTACTATCAAATAAAATTGTTGTGACAGATACTTGCACTGTGTTTATTTCAGGATGCCATTGGCCCATGTGCCCTTTGGTCCGCCCCTCCCCCCCCAAGAGTATGTATGCACCAGTTCAAGAATCAGGGGTGGTAAATGAGACTGAGATCAGGGTTTCCTATGGTGGCAAATATTTGGACAAAATGAACGTGGGTCGTCATCAAAGACTCCAGGTACAGAGTTCGTGTGATTAAAAACTCACTTACTATATCATAATTCCAAAGATCTAAAAAACACACACACAATTGGAAAGTTACAACAGCCAGGGATTTTTTTCTTTCAGGAGGCCTCCAGATAGAAGAATTTTATCTTCTCTGCCTTGTCCACACCAAGTTTCTCACAGAGAAAGCAAGCTGACCTGATGCTCAGGGTTTAATCGTGCGGCCTTTTCAGCCAAGCACCAGATTTGTTTTAATGATTCTCTTAAGAGTGATTTCATCCAGGAGCCTCGCTTTGTCCCTTTTGTGCCTGAGTACAGATGTGCATCTAGAACACGCTTAGTTCTACGATTTCAAAGAGTGGACGCCCACTTTATGCATATGATTAATTCTACATGCGGCTAATTATACCCACAATTGGCTAATTGTGGATGCAATTAGCCAATTGCAAGCCCAATTGGCCACTTGTCCCATAATTTGAAGGTGCAAGTGGACAACTGAAGGAACAATTAGATGCATGCAGAGTTTTACATATTTAAAGAGGAGGCTGGGGAGGAAAAGCAGTTGAAAATGTGGTCTTGAATGCAAAGTAAAAAATCCATATGGGTAGGTCTTTGGGAAAGAAAGTTTTAGTTCATTGGCCATTTTATTTCCATGCAATTCTCAAAGTCAATATTCCCCCCCCAAAAAAATTATAAAATAAATAAATAATAAAATTTCCAAGATTGACAGACCTGAAGCCAAACTTTAAATCAGCGAAAACTAACTCCTCAATGTCAAAGCCTGTGAATTCTAAGGGCTCTAGCAAAACAAATAGCCCTCTGGAGAAAATAGCAAATATTACTAGTCTTTTGGCCAAAGCTCTCTGACTCCACTTGTTTCCTTTCTCGTTATTTTTAATTTTCTTCATTAAGAAAGTTCTCAAGTTATCAATGTTTCTTCTTTTCTTTTTCTAGTAGCTACATTATTCAGGAGAAAAGTGGCTGCTTTCATCTTCAACTTATATGGTCACATTCAGGGATGATGGTCTCAGAAAATATTTGCTCAAGTACAACTGCTTAATTTCATGGCGCCCAAACCTATAAATATTCTCCCTTCTGTGCGTGCTTTCTTCTCAGGTGTCTCACCACAGGAAGCCCAAAGCCAGAAGTAGCAGCCTAAAATAGCCAGAAATTGTGTGAAAAGTGGCACATTGTAGGCACTTAGTAAACAGCGCTAAGACGAATGCCCCGCAGAAGAGGTTTTTGAGCTAGGAAAAAGGTTTGGAAGCATTTTGCTCAGTGTGGACTTGCTTGTTTCTAATGCCATTGAGCATTAAAATTAAACAAGGTTGCTGTGATTTTCCTCATCGCTGCAGTCTATATTTTCAGAGATTTCAAACTTGCATCAGTTGGTCACACATTCAGAAATAAACCCATCAGGTTTTCAGGTATCAGGAACCTCTGCTACAAACAAATGCACTAAAACCCTGCAGAAAATCCCTCTGCACCCAAGTTTTTCCCGAACTGTGTGATCTATTAAACAAGAGCCTCAAGGGATTTTTCTGAGAGCAAAGAGTCTTATGCTCAAAGATAGATGGGAGCACAAATACAAAACACAAAAGTCAGCCGTAAAGACCTAAACAAGCATGGTTTAATGCGAGCTGTCACCCAGTACATTTCAAATGTAATTGACCAAGGGATCCTATTTTTTACACAACAGCTAATATTGTGCTATAAAATTAGAGTTAAATGGCATGCATTTGGGGAAATGCAGCCCTGGACTGTGATTTAGAGTTAAATTGATGAATTAATATACAACTTTAAGAAATGTGATTATCTGGTTTTCAGATCACAGGAAATTAAAATAAAAGTCACTTTAAAGGTTTGGGGGTACAGGAGTTCGGGGCCACATAAAGGAACTCTAAAATAAAAATCAATTTGGAACTTACATCACAATTCTGTTCGTTGAAGGTCACCTCTCCAGACCTCAGTTCTCTCATTTGTATAAAGAAAGAGCTGAATTTGATGGACACCAGGTATTTCTGAACCTGGGCATCTTATAATAGTCATTGTGCCCCCAAAATGCTTTACTTGATGAATTTTTGTCTCCTCTCTCTACTCCAGCATTTGCTACACTAATAGTCAAAAGACAGGAGTTTCTAATTCCTAATTTTCCGCTTATTAGTTTATGGGATAAGTCTCTTAACTTTCCAAAGCTCAGTTTCCCCAAAGAGAAAGTAAGGATAATAAAGAAGACTCCATGAGTTGATGAATATGAAAGTTACTTGGAAAGTATAAAACTCTATTACCATTTATGTTTTTATTCAATAATATGCTAGCAGTTTATAATATCACACCTAGTGATTCTATCAGTGACTTTAGCATCGATTCAATTATGATTGATATTATTGCTTTGTAACTACTACCTAATACACTAATTGTGACAATGAACCAGTGCTGTGCATGATGCATTTCAGCAGCAGATTTTGTTCTGCTAAAATTGGGGTTTTGCTTGGAGGGGAGAATAGCAGTGCTGGCCTTCGGGCCGTGCCAGGAAAATGTGTGGGCCAGATGGCAATCCAAGTTGGTCTGATAGAACATTTCTATTTCTGTGGATTCTCAAAAATGAACTGACAGCACGAAGCAAAGTGGTGACTCATAGCCTTCAGGTCCCTAAGTTACAGCTTCTCAGCTGCAGTTTCCTATTGTCCTGGGAAATCCATTTATGGGGTGAAACAGGCTAGAGTCTTCCATCCCTATCGTCATCACTGCCATCATCATGGCCCTTTCAGCCACTCTTTAGAAAGTACCTACCTTTCTAAAGGTATGCCTGGAAGTATCCCATGTTATGATCTATTAAAATACACCATGTTAATCTCTGTAACTACCCTGTATTGCATTCATTCTTATCACCATTCATTTTGTGAGGACACTGCAGGTCAAGGAGATTAAGTTTGCCCACAACCACAGTGATGCTGAAGATCCTGAATCAGGTGTCTACTCTTTTTCTTCTCTATCATATTGTCTTTACAGTGGTCAGTATCCTGAAGACTACAAACCTCCTGTGGGCAGCCACTGACTGGTGTGTGTACATGCATGTGTGTTTGTGTGCATATGTGAAAACATGTATATGTATATCTTAATCCCACCCATCAGAGAGACTGTAATTCTGGTACAGAATATTTATTGGATAAATGCTAGCTGGCTTGAATTTCCAAATCTAAAAATTGGTCTGCAGTCATATTTTTACCTTTGAAAACTGATAAAATGTTGGCAAATTCTCATTATATAAATATAATTGGTGCCAACAAATGCATACACAATTTAAGAAAGAAAAAGGTGTATTAAAAACACTCAAGTCACGTTTGGCTTCTGCAATTACAAGAGATAACAATATATAATGTACAAGCTAACAAACATTATTAGTATGTATCATTATGATTTTCAGTATTTTTGACACCTCTGTATAGATCCAAGAGCTTGAGCAGAACTTGAGCAGAACAGTCATTGGCAGAACTAGGCTTAGAATCTAGACATTCTGACTTCTGAACCACCATTCTACATATCACACCTCAGGAGAATGGGGAAATCCATTTGTTCTTAGTTACTGTTTCTCCTTAATCTTTTCTTTTTTTTTTTTATAATTTTATTGAATCATAATTCTGTACATTGGTGCAATCATAGGGCACGATTCATATACATTCAGAAATGTTTTGATCGTACTGTTACAGATAGCCTTCATGGCATTTTCTTGATCACTAT
>CAUYON010136279.1:0-14628 GCA_963573935.1 Arctocebus calabarensis
AACTCTGAGATTAAACAGGAATTATTCTTTAAAAAACAATATAAAGATGAACTATTAAATATAAAAGAAAATTAGGTTTGTGTCTGATAATTACTTAATCTAATTTCATTACTTTTTTTTTGAGATAATCTCACTTTGTCATCCTCGGTAGCTCAGGCTGGTGTTGAACTCCTGAGCTCGAGCTCCCAGAGTGCTAGGATTACAGGCGTGAGCCACCGCACCGGCCCCAGGACAGTTTTCAGTACTTTCGGTCCTTAGAACCATGCGTCTGTCTGTAAGTGCACTTTGACCCACCAGAGTTGGAGAACCGGAGAGAGGTTGCAGAGAAGGGGGAAAGGTAACATACACTCATCAAGAGGAGAGAGAGGAAGCGGGCAGCAATCCCCAAGGGCACCCAGTATGGAGAGCAAAGAGCGAAGCGCGACACGGCACCGGAGGCTTGGTGATGTAGGCGGCCTGGCTTCCTAGTAGGCAGGGCTGGGGCCCACAGCATTTCCCGGGGCTCATGAAGTTGTTTTAATTCTTTTAACATCAGAAGAAAACTACAAACGAACTTTTAGGGCAGGAAAACATTTTGCTATCTAATAGTAATATATTTATCATGACACTAACACAGTCAGAGCATGTATTTTTTAAATATCTTTTTAGGGAGGGAGGGATGGGTAAAGGTGAAAGTGCCAGGGCATGAAAGTCACAATGTGGTCCTGGGGGCAGTGTCATGTCCCAGCCACTCCAATTTATTCCACGTGTATGTGTCACACATTTTTTTGCCACCTGTGATATCATCGTTCCAACTGAACAAATGAGAACTCTGAAGTCTGGAAAGAGGTGACGCGAGAGAACGTGGAGGAGACAGGGGCTGCTCTGCGCAGTCCGGATCCTCATGGCAGCGCTCTTGGTGCCCTGCACCTCCTGCCCTGGGAGGTGGCAGATATGGGGGAGAGACCAATAGAGGAGGGAGCAGAATGGAAATTTAAAATATGGAAGGCTTTATACTTGGCCAAGTATTTCCCTAGCCACCGGACTTCTTCTTGAGATGAAACTTCCATGTGGAAACGAATATTTTTAGACAGCATGAGGGGGCATAGGGAATATGAGGGGGAAGTGTTGGGCACCCACCTACTAACAGGCTCACCCAGTTGGTTATTATGAGTCTTTCAGGTTCCTTTGTGATCACGTTCTATAAAGGGGAAAGGAAAGGCCTTTATTTATTTTATTTTTAATTTTTCAGTGTGTGTATGGGGTCTTCTGGTAGAGATAGGAAAATCTACTGGACAAATTCTAAAAGAGCTATAGCACTAAGTTAAGGCTTTTAAAAGACGTTTTATCAGATTGCTTGTTGTGGAGTTGTTACTGTACATAGGGGCAGGCTACAATAAAATTCAGTAATAAGTTAGGGTTCTTTCCTGATAAATGTGTGCTAATGTCTTTAAAAAAGTTTCTCACGTGAAGATTTCTTTTGTTTTTCATAAAATATGTATGTGTACTTACAGATATGTGTATTTGTGTGTGGAGGGCACATATATATACATATATATATTTATCCTCCTCCTTTTTACTGTATTATCTGTAAATCAATTTTGCTTTGAGCTTGAATTTTGATTAATAATTCTTATTATTCTTTATTAAATATTCTTATTTAAAAAATGTAACATAGCTAAGGTCATCAGTTAAATGTAGATGTTCAGACACATGCGCAGTCTAAATCAATTTTGATAGGTAGCCCAAGTGAGTCATTCAAACAAAAAAAAAGACATGATCTCATGAGCATTATTTTAAAAGTTTACTCCATTATTCAGAAATCTTCATGTTTCTAGAAATAGCAGTCTCTGCCTCCCCGATGGCCAACCAAGGACAAAGAGTTAACTCTTGAAAAGGAGTGAAGAGAGGGTGGTGCTTCTGGGGGTAAAGGGCTGACAGTCACACCTCCAAAAGTCAACACACATGAAGTCCCACCCAGAGACCATCATGAAGCTCTAACTCTCTCAATGAAAGCCATCAGATAATATTTTAAAATGTTAATTAGGACTAGAATTATCCTGTGATTCACTTTATGTAGATCTGGGAAAGCAAGAACATGAGTTAGCTTACAACCATCACAGCAGCATGTTTTTCTTGTTAGCTGCAGGGCAGAATAATGTACAGGAAAAGGTGACGTAATGATTGTCTCACTTTCATTATTCTCTCCCAAATGAATAAAGCTTCCACACTAAGGATGAGCTCACTCGCTATTAGTGGAATAACATCTGGTGAGCAAGGGCCCCCAGCTGAACAGCTATTGGTTAGGGGCTATATTTAACCAGCAGAGACTCTACTATTGTTACATGTATCACACATGCAGCCCAGTTATATTGTGAATATCTTTACAAGGGGTAAGGAAATACTCCTTAAAGTATTTTACCATGTAAGCCTTTCCTTATGAAGCAAGGCCTTAACTTATTCCAAAAGAGAACCTAGGCTATTATTAGAGTGGAATATTTGAGACATGTGACAGATGTCTTGGTCCTCCTTGGCTGAAGCTCAGATGCTTTCCATAGCTATCTAAGTTTAAATTTCAAATCATGGATAGGAATCGCTCTCCTTCAATTTCCCTGCCCATTCTTAATTTCCAGGCAGGCCTGCCACTATGACAACGGCGAATTTTGCAGTGTAATCTATCTAATAGATTTACTGTAAATGATGAATCATCCTGGTACTTAAATCTAGTGAGTAATACTATAAGTCAATTTGGTTTTAAAAAATGCAACATAGCTAAGGTCATCAGTTAAATGTGCTAATACAGAGTAATGTAGATGTTCAGACACATGCGCAGTCTAATTGTCGTGAAGCCAGAATACTCCGGAATCTGCCCTGTGCCAAAGCATTTAGGGGAATTGCTCACTGAAAATCATGACAAGAGAAGGAATTTTATTTCATCAGGATGAGGGCCCCTCCCTCAAGGTTAGGCTTTTCTGTTCTCTCTGTAAAATGTATTAACACTTTATTGTGAAGACAGTAACAAGCTATTATTATTTTTATTTAAAAGGCCAATTATGAAAATAATACCTCTTTATTGAATAAAGTATGGGAAATTTAGAGAAGAACAAAGAAGAAAATGCAATGCACGCTGATGCTAACCATGCAGACCTTTTGGCTTGTACTAGTCCTTTTATTTGAGTATGTATAAGCATTTTCTCATTTTATTAATTATTCTTCTATATTTTATGCTAAGTGGCCATTTAATGTTACATCATATGGCTGTAACATAATTTATTGAATCTATTCCCTCTAGAACAGTTGGTACATTTCTAATTTTTTTTTTATTATTAAATCATAGCTGTGTACATTAGTGCAATCACGGGGTACAATGTGCTGGCTTCATATACAATCTGAAATATTTTCATCCAACTGTTTGACATAACCTTCATGGGATTTTCTTGGTTATTGTATGAAAAAATTTATATTCTGCATTTAGTAAGTTTCGCCTGTACCCTTTTAAGAGGCACCATAAGTGTGATCCCACCATTTACTCTCCCTCCACCCAACCTCCCCCTCCCCTGCCTTCCCTTGCCCCTTTTCCCCATATTCTTGTGCTATAATTGGGTTATAGCCTTCATATGAGAGCTATAAATTAACTTCACAGTAGGGTTGAGTACATTGGATACTTTTTCTTCCATTCTTGAGATACTTTGCTAAGAAGAATATGTTCCAGCTCCAACATTTCTAATTTTTTGATGTTCTAAACAGGGCCTTGATAACGATCCATATAGCTAAATCTCTGCACCTATAGGTGAATATTTCCTTAGGATGCATTTGCAGAAATAAAATTATTGAATTGGAGTGAATGCCTGTTCTTGAGGGTTTTGTTACCTGTTGAGGATGTCTTCATGAGAGAATGGGAGATTTGCTTCCTTGCAAATGGCACCCTTGAGGTTAGAGATACAGACCCCAGTCCCTTTGCATTGGTCTACTTCTGGTTCCTTATATATAAAATAAGAGGGCCAAAGCAATGAGCAAACAGTGGTGTTTATGCTGCCAAATGACTTTCTTATAGTACCTCATTTAATCTGTAGGATAACCCTTAGAAATAGGTTACATGATTTGAAGTTCAGACATCTCACAGCCAGAGGAGCCAGAACTTGAACCTGGGTTTAACCTCTCCAAAGCCCATTCTCAAATCCACCTACTCATATTGTTTCTCCAGGGCCCTCACTCTTTCATTCACCAATTCTGTATATTTTATGTGAGCCATTGCTCTAGTCTCAGGGGACTCAGTGGTGAATTAGACAAAGTCTTTGACCTCAGGGACTTTGTAGTAGGGTGACAATGAGTTTGTAATACTGTATCAGGCAGCAGTAAGTTCTGTGGAGAAGGATGGAACAGGGAAGAAGGATCCAGCAGGACAGGCTCCTGCTTTGGACAGAGTTGTCAGGGAAGGCCTTGCTGAGTGGACAAAGTGACTGAAACTGCCCTGTGTGAATATGAAGGACAAGCTCTCCAAGCAGAGAAGCAACAAGACAAAAGCTCTCACACCAGGACTTGCCTTGCATGTTGGGGATGTGCGCACAGAGGTCCTTAGGCTTGAGGGCAATCAGAGTTAGGGAGAGATCAGACACAGGTGAGTGCTGAGCAGTCCAGGGATGGGCAGTGCTCGTGGAGTAAACAACACCTCCGTGTTTCTGAGGAGGGAAGATGCCTAAGCACCCCTCACCTAATTCTGCTTGAATTGTCTTTAGGTGGTTGGAGCTTCAGCCTCAGCGTTAAAACTCCAGCCTTCCATGCCATGGACAAGCTCATGCAAGTGTATTTCTGGACTCACAGGGAAGAATGCCAATCCCTGGATCATTCAGCCATATTCATTACTCCTCTGCAGAGTAGCAATGTTTGCTCCATATATCACTGAGAAATAAAATAGCAGAATAAAAAATAAACAATTTGTTTGACTGGAATTATCTTGCAGCATTGGAAAAAGCATTCCCTTTCAAAGTCGAAAATGATGTAGTTATTAATCACCATAGAGGACAAACCCATCTATCCAGAGGCCATCTGTTTCCTGATGTCATTTAAATGTTTAAATCCCACTGCAGGATTCTGCCACAGGAAGGAATCAAGCTTCCTTTCCAGCCTTGCAAATGTGTCTTTTAAAATTTAATTTGGGATTAAACTAGTTTATGATATGTTATTAGGAATGTAATGTTCTCCCAGACCCATTTCCAAGAGTATAGGAACAATGTCATTGCCTGGTGGGAGTTACATGCAGCAAATGAACTGAGTAATTCAACATTCTTCAGGCAGAAGAGGTGAAGAAGAGTGTGCTGAGAACTTTTGCTGTTCCAATGTGATACCCCATGAAACTTAGTGGAAAAAAAAAAAAAAGCTAGTGTGCTTTGGAAGCTTCCAGTTGCAGGATTAGATTCTTTCTATGCATACTAGCAGGGAGGAGGGGAATTCTGAACAGCTGAAACTGGCATCTGTGTTCGAGAAATGCTCCACGAGCTCTGAGGGCATGAGGGAGCTGGGGACAGAGAACGCTCATAGCTAAACGGCTCTACTAGATACATTTGGAGGGGAGAAACTGAGAGGAGGGGGCATACGGAGAAATAGTGTGGTATATCTCAACATCTTTTAATGTGTGGAACACAATATGCTCAGTATTATCTTTTTATTTCTGTCATGTGAACTTGGCCTTCACCATCCCAAATGCATGCATTCTGCTATGTACACAGATGAGAACGCTGGGCACCTGTGAGCGCACGTCCTATGAGAACTGAGAGGCCAAGCTCCAGGTTTGGGTTAATGTGGTACAGAAAAGGGACAGCATGTGTCACCTGGCAGGATACTCTGCCAATTAAACAATCAAGGGAAGCAGCCTTCAGAGCCAGAAATCACAATAACGCCAGCCCCCCCCCCCCAAAAGCCCAGCTGTGTGGGGGATGGGCACTGAACTTTCACGGGAGGAAATAAGAAATGGGAGTTTGAATCACCTCATGAGGCAAGAGGACTCTTCTGACATCTGAATGATGTGACAACAAAAAGTTGTAATTCAATGAACTACCATGTTTCTCCTATTGCTCCTGAAACATAATTTTGGTTGAGATGGAGTCACTGAGGTTTCTCACCTCTTTGTAACAACAAGCACCCTGGGCCGAACGCCTAGAAGTTACGCCGGTATCCCTGGTGTAGACATTGGTGAAGACCAGACTCTGAAGTTTGCAATATTTCTTCATTTCTATAGTCCTTCCGCAGTTCTTCATAGGACCAGATCAGGACTTATAAATTGACACGCAAATGTTATAGAAGTTATTGTCTATTGTGACTATGGAAACCAAAAGAAAAAAATGGAAGGAAAACATCAGGAAACATCAGACTGAGGAATGTTTGTTAAATGCAGTTTCTTGAGTGTCACCCGCTCTTCATGGGAGACAGGCCTGGTTAGTGGCGCTGACGAGCTGCATGACCATCATCGCAACTAAACCCCCAATTGGAGGCTTATAAAACTTATCAATCTCACTATCTTCCAACTCTATCATAATTTTCATGCAACTGGAAAAGAAAGAGCCTGCAGCAAGTTCTACCACTTGGAAGAGATCACATTCCAAGTCCATGTTTTTGGTATGCCGCAACACCGTGTTGCTTCACTGCCCACAGGTTACCCAGCCATTGTAATACCAGACGTCACACACGCAGGCACGTCTCAGTTATGTGCTGAGGACAGTTATGTGTGATTGGCTTTATACTCAGAAGTGACAGAGCCTAGCAGGACTGGCCAGGCCCCTACACAGCTCTGTTTAAAAGATGATTGAGTAGGACATTCAGAGTCTGTAATACCACGCTAGCACGTGAGAAAATTGTTTGCTGAAGAGTCCTATGTGGCTTCATAGAGAATATTGCCATATGCCAGGGAAAGACTTCCTGATTTCACACGCAGGATATGCTTATAGTTACTGGAATAGTAACTTTTCCTACTTTTCTCTCCATCCTCAGGGAGGGTGATTTGGTCTGGACAGAGTATAACCCAGGACCAATTTGTTTGCAAGAAGAGAAACTTAACACACTCTGGTTTAGGTAAAACTTGTGCTTAATTTGAAAGAGTATTGGAATAGCTCAGAGGATCAAAGGATGGTTCTCAGGAACTAGAGCAATTTTGAAGATTCCATGACCGGAACCAGGCATGCAAACACCAAGGAGCATGTTCTCCTGAATCCCATTTCTGCTCTCCTAAGTGTGTTGTTCTCATTTTGTTTTACTATGAGAAAAGGCTTTTTCTTCATGGAGGAAAATAGAGTCTCCCAGTTCTGAGTTTTCTTCATCCCTAGAGGAAGAGGGATGAAGGAAAAGAGATTTCTGTCATCGAATTTTAGGTTAAAAAATCCTGAAGCTGGCCTCTAGTTGGCTAGGTTTGAGTCATGTCTCCAACCCCTGGATGGATTCCCATGGGGTAAGCGTATGAAGTACCATAATTGGCTGGTCACGTGTCCATTTCTGAGAGGAAGGGGCGGAATCTGCTGCCATGAGGAAACTATGGGATCATTAAATACCAGGCAGCCACACCAATTTGTATGGTGTGTATTTTAGCATCTTTCTACTGCCTCCCTTACCTTAATGAAGATCACTGAGAGGAGGAAGCCTGCCCACAAATACAAACCCACCCCCCAAAGAAAGTTGCTTCTTCATCTTCATGTAACTAATGTTGGCCATCAGGGTAGATGGTTCCTTTGCCTGGCAAGACTCTATGGTAGGCTTTACCTCCAAAGTGTCAGTAGGCCTCAGGAAATTGTTTAAAAGTAGGGAAAGAACCCCCAAACTTCTTGGTATAATCTTGTAAAGTGCTGTATCCATCGTAGGCAGAGGAATTTAGATAACTTCCCGTTTAGAAAACATATATCTTCTCTAATATAGGCTCACAGTGTACATCTTTGAAAAGTATTATTTCTATTAGAAAAGGTGTGTAGAACATATTTAGTCCTACAGCTATCAATGGAGAAAACATCTAGAATGATACGGATGTATAGGTTCATGATGAACTGACTCAGGGATTTCAAAAGCGAGGTTGGACTGACAGGGCAAAGCTTACCTTGGCTATCCATGAATCCCTTCATTTAAAAAAAATGCATTGCTGTGGATTTTGTATCCTTGAATTGTGCAGGTGGGGGCCCAGGACCAGGCGTGAGGTTTATGCAATAGGAGTCAGGCTTCGCAGTTGGAGAACTAAAGAACTAAGCATGTTTTTACATGGAGCAAGAGGAGATTGGATTTTAAACAAGAGAGCAAGGTTAGAAACTGCAGTGTTTCCGCAGGAAGCCATCTGCAAAGGCCTTGCAATCCCCCCCAACCTCTGTTGGGCTGTGGAATTGTCATATTTGGCATCCAATCTTAAGTTTTCTCTTCCTATATTATAAACCTCACTAGCTTTCGCCAAGTCTTTAATACAGTCTAACAGATACACATGAGTTCTGTGTTGGTGTTGTGGGGAATTAAAGAAGAGAGCAATACAAGAAAGGACAATCCTGCATCCTTCCATGGTCATCATCATCACACCCTTAGAAAAGGAATTCCACACCATCCAGGTGGCACCAGGATGGGGACTCAGGGCAGAGACAATGGCAGTGCAGAGGAGCAAGTGACTCACAGAAGCAGCTGCAGAGAGGGCGACTCAGGGGCAGATGTGAGACAAACATCCTTTTTTCCAAATGTGCTAGAGGAAGGTGACTTTTAGGGTTTGAGCAGTGAGAATGATGGAGGGGGGAGCAAACATTGATTTAATTCTCTGCTGTCGTGCTCTTCCTTCCTCTTTTTTATCTCTTCCTCAAAACTTATTAAATGAATTTCTCCTTCAATATGGCTCAAATACTTGGCTCAAAAATGGTTCAAAAACTCGAAATTGCTTATGTAAGTTTTAGAGAGCTCATTTTATTCCTGCAGGAATTTTTATTAGTTATATGTCTGTCATCCCCACTCAACTGCAAAGATAGTGACTATGATCTCCACGGAGGGGAGGATGACACCGGAGACAGTGCTTTGCATACTGTTGGAGCTTAATAAATGTTTTCAACTTGATTTAAAAATGATTTAATTAGTCGATGTCCCTTGCTGTCAGAGCCAACTAAATTCTAATCAAATCTGGTCTACACTCCATTTCCTCCTTTAAATCACTATATTATCTAGAATATTTTGTTAATTTTTATCATTTAAAAATGATATCTAATTAAGGACTGAGTGCAGTGGCTCAATCCTGTAGTCCTAGCACTTTGGAAGGCTGATGGCAGAGGATCACTTGAGCCTAAGAGTTCGAGACCAGCTTGGGCAACAGCGAGACCCTGTCTCTGTGAAAAATAAATAAATAAATAAAAATTAGCAGATGCCTGTAGTCTCAGCTACTTGGGAGACTGAGGCAGGAGGATTGCTTAAACTCAGGTGTTTGAGGATATGGTAAGCTATGATGATGCTGCTGTACTCTAGCCTGGCCAACAGAAGGGAACTCTGCCTCAAAAAAAAAAAAAAAAAATCTAAGAGGGACTAACTTAAACTAATTTCTTTCTAAGCTTCTGAAGGAAGCAAAATTACAAATATTTCAGGTGTCAGAACATCAAAAGTACACATTGTTCTCCACAAAGGGAAGAACCACAATGGGACATTTGCTCTTCAGGCAGGTTCTCGATGTTGTTAAGATGACCTCAACTTCCACTCAGGAAGTTAGGCCGTTTTAGGGAGAGCGTTGGCTAAGAGGGAGTTAGATTCTTCTAGTGGTCTAACCAGCTAAGTCTGCTATGGAGAAATTGGTACTTAATTTTTTTTTCTGCTTGACAGACAATTGCCAACTCCAACTTTCTCTGCTTCCTACATATGCCCAACAGTCACTACATAAGGGGAGAATGTTAAGATGAACCTAAACTTTTTTTCATTATACCAATCTTCCCTGAGTAATTTCATTTTTGTTTTAAAATGCACAATTGAAGATAATTTTAAATCCTGAAACATGGTCGTGATATAAGAGATGAGGATAACTGGTGGCACCCGTAGCTCAGTGGGTAGGGTGCTGGCCACATACACCAAGGCTGGCGGGTTTGAACCCTGCCTGGACCAGCTAAAATAATGACAACTGCAACAACAAAAAATAGCCAGGCATTGTGGCGGGCGCCTGTAGTCCCAGCTACTTGGGAGGCTGAGGCAAGAGAATTGCTTAAGCCCAAGAGTTGGAGGCTGCTGTGAGCTATGACGCCACAGCACTCTACCCCAGGGTGACAGCTTGCAATCCTGTCTCAAAAAAAGAAAGAAAGAAAGAAATGAAAATAACAGAGTTAAAAATAACATGTACTCTGTGATTGTAGTCATTTAAAATATTTATACCTGTAGAAGATAATATTGCAAAAATAAGATGGTTGTGTTGAAGAAGAGTGGAAAAAAGAATCTGTATTATTTTGGACAAAGATGAAGCTGCAGTAACAGACGCACCTGGTGGCACAGTGGCTTAAAGGACAAAAATGTGTATTTTCCCTCACATCAGTCCAGGGAAGGGAGGAAGACAGCTCTGCTTCATGTGGCCATCCAGAGACCCAGGCTCCTTCTGTCTTGTTCCCACGCCATTTCCAAGGCATTGTCCTCATCTTCCGCTGGGTTGCAGTGGCGCCTATGTTCAGCTTGAAGAAAGCAGTCAGTGTGGCGAAGTCAGTACCCTATCATAGGGGCCAGACTGAGAACCAGCACTCATCATTTCTATTCACATTCCTTCATGAATATTGTCATGTGGCTATCCCTAACTGCGAAGAAGACTAGGAAATGCAATCTAGTTGGGCCACCTTGTGCCCAGAACAAAGTAGAGAATGGATTTTGGCTGAGAGTTTCTGCTATTCTAGTTGTCATTGAGAACTGTGCTTGGTGATTTACAAATACCGCCTTGCTTAATCCACACAACTCCATGTCCAAGATCCCCTGGCTTGCAATAGTCATCAAACATATGAAGAGTTTTCAAAAAGTTGATGGAAATTGTGCATTATAAAAAACCTGTTCATGGATTTCAAATTTTTTTTACAGCAGTCTTAGTGCCCATGCTCAGGGGTTAGGGTGCAGGCCACATACACGGAGGCTGGCAGGTTCAAACCTGACACAAGCCTGCTAAAAACAATGACAACTACTACAGAAAAATAGCTGGGCGTCATGGTGGGTGCCTGTAGTCCCAGTTACTTGGGGGGCTGAGGCAAGATAATTGCTTAATCCCAAGAGTTTGAGGTTGCTGTGAGCTGTGATGCCACAGCTCTCTACCGAGGGCGACATAGTGAGACTGCCTCATGGGTTTTTTTTGTTTTTTTTTTTACAGCAAAATAAACTCGTGCTAACCTGTTATAACATGTCTGAACTAGATCTAGTTCGAAACACTGACAGTAAGGCATCAGTTTGAAAAGAAACCTTATCAGAGCAACAAGAATTCTGCTAAAATTAAAACAAAAACAAATTTATGGTGAAGATTGGAGGGAAAAATGGTGAAATCACTGATGCTTTACAAAACATTTATGGGGACATTTCCTTCAAAGAAATGAGCAGTTTACAAAAGGATAACTCATTTTAAAAAGGGACAAGATAATGTTGAAGATGAAGCTTGCAGACCATCTGCATTGATTTGAAAGGCAAAAATTAATACTGTTTATCCCTAATTGAAGAGGGCTGGTGATGAACCGCAGAAACAGCATTCAACGCTATAGACATCTCAACTGGTTCAGCACACACGATTCTAACTAAAAATTAAAGTTGAGCAAACTTGTCACTTGATGGGTGCCAAAACTGTTGCACCCAGATCCTCTGCAGACAAGAGCAGAGCTTTTAGTGGAAATGAAAGTGTCATCCAGATCCAGAAGCATTTTTTGAAGAATATCATGATAGGAGATGAACGACTCTATCAGTACGATCCCAAGGCCAAAGCAAAGCAGTGGCTACCAAGAAGTAGAAGTGATTGAGTCCAAGCAAAAGTAGACCGATTAAGAGCAAAGGTCACAGCTCGGCGCCTGTGGCTCAGTGGGCTAAGGCGCCAGCCATGTACACCTGAGCTGGTGGGTTCGAATCCAGCCCTGGCCCACCAAACAACAATGATGGCTGCAACCAAAAAATGGCCAGGCGTTATGGTGGGCGCCTGTAGTCCCAGCTACTTGGGAGGCGGAGGCAGGAGACTTGCTTGAGCTCGGGAATTGGAGGTTGCTGTGAGCTGTGATGCCACAGCACTCTATCCAGGGTGACAGCTTGAGGCTCTGTCTCAAAAAAAAAAAAAAGAGCAAAGGTCACAACACTAGTTTTGGATGCTTAAGGCATTTTGCTTGTTAACTTTCTGGAGGGCCAAAGAATGGAAATATCTGATTATTACGAGAGTGTTTTGAGAAAGTTAGCCAAAATCTCAGCAAAGACTTTCCTAGAAAATCTTCACCAGAGAGCCCTTCTCCACCATGACCATGCTCCTGCTAATTCCTCTCATCAGGTGAGGGCAATTTGGGGAGAATTTCAGTGGGAAATCATTAGGCTTTTGGTACTGATTTGGCTCCTTCTGATGTCATTTTGTTTCCTAATCTTAAAAAGCCTTTAAAGAGCCCCTGTTTCTTCAGTCAATGCTACAAAAAATACTGCACTGACATGGTTAAATTCCTAGGACCCTCAGTTCTTTAGGGATGGACTAAATGGCTGGTATCATTGCTTTAAATAGTGTTTCGGACTTAAGTTTATATTGAGAAATAAAGTTTATATGCTTAATTTTTAATCTTTTAATCCCATTGTCAATGAATTTTTTGAAGTCCCGTTGTATGATCCTTGCTGCATCTCTCAGCATAACGGTATTCTAAGTATTTATTATCTTAAAATGTTCTAATGTTGTTATACAGTAATGCCAACTTCAATAACGCACATTTCGTTACCTCTGAAGCTCCTTTGGTCTCCAAGATATCACTTTTTCATTTCCTACAAAAATATAAAACCAGGTTATATGGACCATTGACTGGAATTGAGGTGTGGGAGGGGGTGGAACTGTCCAGGAAACTGTGAGATGAAAATAATTGAGAACTATTGATTCCTGTATTATGATTTTGGTATTCTACATACTTTTATTTCATTATTCATCTCTATCAATGTTTAGTTTGTAACATAAATTTGCTTTTCCATTTAAAAAAATTCAATAAGTTATTATACCAGAAATCTGATGAGGGTCAAAATTCAGTTACTTTATTAAATATGTGAACATGGATTTTTTAAATATTGATAGTAGAGAATTAACGATTTTAATCATGTATCCTAATTTCTAACTCCCTCCCATAAGCTCATATAGCAGCTAATTAAAGCATAAATTTTGATGTCATCCTTGGGCACCTGATCTCCCACATGTGCCTCAAATATGATAACTCTTGAAGTGCTGTCAATTTTGCTCCTTAAATGTGTCCACTTCTCTGCCTTCTCTCAAAGCACCACAGCTGACTCTTACTGTTTTCGCCATGTTCTGGTCTAATCCATTCTGTGCACACTGCTACCAGAAAGATATTTTCTAAAACGCAAACCTGATTGTGGAACTGTCTGACTCACAACCTTTCAGTGACTCTCCAACACCTTCTGTGTAGAGACAACATTTCACTTGGTTTCACTGATATTTCCTACCTCCTGGTCTACTATATCAAACACTGCACAGGTCTCCACTTAACACCACACGTTTTCTTACTACCAGGCTCTTACATATGCTGGTGGCTCTCACCTGGCTGGCTTCTAGCAGACCGTTGGGGCTTACTTTCAACACCAGTATAAACAAAGCTGTAAACTGATTGCCCCCCAAAAGAGTGAATTGTCCTGCCATGTACTCCTCCATACTCCATTCTTATCTCATCCTGTACTACAGTGGCTTATGATTTTCTATTAATCTCTTTATCTTTGTACCTAAACTGTAGTTCCCTACAGGTAAGGATAGTGTCTAATTTAATCTCCTGTCCCTGCTGTTAGTCCCGCACAAGATGAACAATCAATAAATGTCTTTTGGAGAAAGGAAAGAAAGATGGGAAGTCCTGCCTTACCAATTAGCCCTCATCTTGCTTGAGAAGTGATGGGAATATCTCTTAACTCTGACGTCAGCCCACTGAAAAATTAAGTGAACAGTTCAGGGCTCTCTGACTAACAGAGATGATGGAAGTAGTTTCTTGTCCTCATTGCTGGAGTGCATAAATCAGCAGAATGAATCATGGTCATGTTCCTGGTATGGATGCTATGAAAATGGTCTAAGGATTCCTAGCAACTCTCTTAAAACTGAGACAAATTTCAGCTTTTGGCAGCTTGAAGTGTTTTCTGGCACATCTAGTTCCAAGCTCCACACCTGGAAGAAAGATGGTATCATAAAATTGAACATGATTGTGTTGGACAAGTAAACTGTGCTTCTGCTAATAAAAGCACAAAAGCGACATTTATATTTTCATTCACTGAGGTATGTAGTGGTGACTTAATGAAGACATATCTGTGATGGGTGTGAGTCCAGGGCAGGTTTAAGACCTAAATTTGGCTGTGGAATACATGTCCACTAACCTTTTCAGTAGCTGGCAAACTTTATTATTATTATTATTTTTTTATTGTTGGGGATTCATCGAGGGTACAAGAAACCATGTTACACTGGTTGCATTTGTTAGGAAAAGACCCTCTTACAAT
>CAUYON010136281.1:0-21815 GCA_963573935.1 Arctocebus calabarensis
GAGGGTGATAAAATGAGACTCGGTCTTTACAAAGGAAGGAAGGAAGGAGGGAGGGAGGGAGGGAGGGAGGGAGGGAGGGAAAGAAAGAAAGAAAGAAAGAAAGAAAGAAAGAAAGGAAAGAAAGAAAGAAAGAAAGAAAGAAAGAAAGAAAGAAAGAAAGAAAGAAAGAAAGAAAGAAAGAAAGAAAGAAAGAAAGAAAGAAAGAAAGAAAGAAATCCAGGAAAAGACACAGTGCATCTGGAGTTCTCAGGAGCGTTGGTACCTTGGAAGGGTCTCCTAAAACGAATACTTCTGAGATACCTGACATGTGTTCTTCCTGTCCCAGCTTAGCCAGGACGTGCAGACCTTCCCAAGTCAAAAATTACCTGATATAGTCTCGGCGCCTGTAGCTCAAGCAGCTAGGGCACCAGCCACATACACCAGAGCTGGCAGGTTCGAATCCAGCCCGGGCCTGCCAAACAACAATGACAACTACAACCGAAAAATAGCCGGGTGCTGTGGCAGGCGCCTGTAGTCCCAGCTACTTGGGAGGCTGAGGCAAGAGAATCGCTTAAGCGCAGGAGTTGGAGGTGGCTGTGAGCTGTGACGTCACAGCACTCTACACAGGGGGACAGCTTGAGGCTCTGTCTCAGAAAAAAAAAATTACCTGATACAAAGGCATGCAGATACTATCAATCCACTCCAGCTGCAGTCGAGGCAGTTCATCTTTCCGATTCCGATCAAAAATAGCCTAGAATAGGGGAGGAGAACCTTGCCTTAGTGTACTGAAGTATTGTAAAGGTGCTTTGTCAAACACTTTGCCACAATGGTCCACTATTTACAAACTGAACACTTCCAAATCACAATCAATCTTCATATGTACTTTTCCCCCTATTGTCTATGAGAAATAAGATATTTTCATCTCTTTCTATGCGATGTGTAAGTAAATTTAATTGAACTTTATAGCATGTAACTTCTTGGGGTCAAAATCTGTCTTCAGATACAGGTAACTGCTGCTAAATTAAGTTCCAGGTCACTGGGAACTGGGTAAAGTCAAGGGGAAGGAGATGTCTTTTATTGCCACCAAAATGATGCAGGCTTTTATTTCTATAGTGAGAGGGTGACATGGAATGGGATAGATTGGAAAAGACTCTGAAAACCAATTTTATTTTAAATAGGAGACATTGGTATTTATTTTTTATGGTGGAGTGTTGGTTTGGCAATTATGTATATTTTCCAATAAGGTTCTGTCGTTAATAGATTCCTAAATACTGATTCTATCCTTGGATGTTTGATGGTAGGAGGCACCCATCTCTCTTCATTCCCAGCCTTTAAACTTTATGATATGATAAAGTTTGAGATCATTAGGTAGACTTTTAAGAAAGTATACCTAAAAAAGTGATGTATTTCTGTTAGGTAGATTTAACAAGGGAAATAATCAATTGGAATTGGAGGATTAAAATAGATTCCTTAAATAAACACTGACTATTCTACACCAGTGAGAATGTCCCTCCCTTTGTTCTTAAGGGAAAAGGCCAGGGTCTAAGAAGTTACTTAGTGACCTTTCTCTCCAGAGTGCTTGGATTACAGGCATGAGCCACCATGCCTGGCCAATTTTGAGTGTCTTTTCATGTTCTTATTGGCCATTTACATATGACATATCTTTTTTGGAGGTATGTCTATTCAGATTCTTTGCCCTTTTTTTTGAGACAGAGCCTCAGGCTGTCACCCTGGATAGAGTGCGGTGGCATCACAGCTCACAGCAACCTCCAATTCCTGTGCTCAAGCGCGTCTCCTGCCTCTGCCTCCCAAGTAGCTGGGACTACAGGCACCTGCCACAACACCTGGCCACTTTTTGGTTGCAGCCGTCATTGTTGTTTGGCGACCTGAGCTGGATTCGAACCCTCCAGCTCAGGTGTATGTGGCTGGTGCCTTAGCCCTTTGAGCCACAGGTGCCAAGCCTCTTTGCCCATTTTTAAAGTTGAGTTATTTATCTTTCTATTGCTGAGTTATAATAATTCTTTGTACAGTCTAGATACCTGGCCCATATCACCTATATGATTTATAAATGATTACTCTCATTCTGTGGGTTGTGTTTTCACTTTCTTGAAAGTATCTTTGATGCACAGAATTTTTTAATATTGACAAAATCCAATAAAATCCAATCCATCTCTGGACCAACACCTCTGGGCCTTTTTATCTTTTGTCTTTTGTGCTTTTGGTATCATATCTAAGATGCCATGGCTAAAACCAACCCAGAAGATTTATAGTTACATTTTCTTCTAAGAGTTTTATAGTTTTAGCTCTTACATCTAGGCCTATGGTCCTTTGTGAACCTACTTTAAAATACCGTGAGAGGTAAGGAATCAACCTCATCCTTTTGCCTGTGCACATTTGTTGAAAAGACAATTTTTCTCCCATTGAATTGTCTTGGCATCCACATTGAAAATCAGCTGACCATAATTTTAAGGGTTTATTTCTGGACCCATCTCTTCTTAATTAATACTTGAGAGAAAAATGAGTGTGAGAGCCTACATTGTCCTGTGCTTTCCCTTCAGAAAAGGGATTGTGTGATTGAATATTAGTGATTATTTGTTTAATGTTTGCATTTCCTACCACTTGACATGGGCCTCAAGGGGAGGAAAATGACGTCTTGCTCATCGCTGGATACGCAAAGCCAGCTTTGCGCTGGGCACATAGAGGCGTTCAAGCAGGCTTTATTAGCTGACTCACTGCTTCCTGTGTGGTCCAGATTAACTTTTGTCTTCATAAAGTGACTCCAGTGATTGCTGGGACCATAATACTTGAAGGGGCTTCAGGGCAGTTTTCCTCCTAAATATCATGGGGTAACAGACATTTCTGGAACAGGACTAATGAGGGATAACTCTGCCACAGCAGCCAGGCCTCTCCTGAGGGACAGTCACCAGCTGTGTTAAGTAGTAGCCTTTTGTGAGAAGACAATAGCATTCAGAGCTATGTTTCTACCACAAAATTAATTTCATTTATGTCCTCAGAACACACCTCGCCTGAGCCCACAGATAAAGCCTCCTTAGGGCTGCCCCACTGCGCCTGCCAGCTCACTGACTCTGGCAATTTGCTCATATATATTTTTTTCATTTAATTAAATGACCTGTGGTATTGCTGCATTGTAAACCCTTCAGAGCAGGCCTTTGAAATAGTTTTTAAAGGGGGAAAAGCTCTTATTTGAACGTAGATATGTAGCTGAAAGAAATTTAGGTTACCCATTTACTGTATCCAATCCAATCTAATCTTTATTTTAATAACTAAATTTGGTGACAGCACCAAAGAAAAACAAAGGGATTCGAAAATTGTATAAATATACATTGCTTTGAAAAAACAAAATGATTAGTGTGTTTTTCAATCTATGTAGTCTTCTTCTGACTTTTCATTCAAAAGTGACCCATTAATAGTAAAAATCAATAAGACTTGAGTTCTGATTTTAAACAGGTGAAACTATTGAAGCTAGGAGATAGTTTTTGTGTTTAACTTCAGCAAAGAAGGGTCTCTTAAAAATTGAAAGTATTACAAATACCTCTAAATGGTCAATACTTGTTTGATGTGAAGACTCATAAACACATGTCTCAACAACTGACACACCCCTTGAGTTTCATTTACTCTACTGTGCTGTGCTAGTCTTTAAATACTTTGTGCCACTCTCAAGAGTCCTTGGGTTATATGTTTTTAGCTCATCATTCATTAGGAATACAGAGGCCGCCTTGAGGGTAGTGACTGAGGCACTTATGTTTTTTGTATCTTGATACATAAAAACAGCTTGGTCTTGAGCCTATAGTAAGCATTCTCAAATAATAATTTAATGAGTGAGTCCAATATGAGTGGCATTCCAATCATCACAATCTAGATCCCCAAGTAGAACTAGTTTGTTTGTTTGTTTTTTTATTGCAGACAAAGAAAAGAAACAGATTTGAAATGATTTGCTTTGGGGATTTTGAAAAATTTGAAATTAGAAAATAAAATCTAGCTTCTCAAGGCTGGGCAGCTTGCCCCTAATTTTTTTGCTGTGTAATATTTCTATTCCAAAGTAGGCATGTATGAAATGCCAGTACTGTGTTTTGAATTATTCAAATTCTACTTTGCATTTGCACTTCCTCCCTGGTGCCTATTTGCCCCATGGTGGGTGCTCAGGAAGTGCTTGTTAAGTAGCTCACCCTTCTTAATCAGAAACCTGGGAATAATAGTGGTTAGCATTTACGTTTAATTAAAGCTTTAAACTTTCAGGAGTGCTTCCTTAAATCCATTCTCAGTCTTTTTCATTTTCAACTTGTGACTTGGAGTTATTTTTGAAAATGTCATTCAAAAGGGTAAATATGTGATAATAAAAGAATGAACTTACTGAAGGAGTGAGCTTGAGTTCTGATCTCTCGCGATCTCCTTGTTCAAAGAACTCACTGGTTACAAGTTCAGCCACCTGAAACATTAATATTTTAATTTATGTTTATGTTTATCATGAGACATGGAAGCTATTTCTTGCTTATATATCTGGTAATTATCTTCAACACAGGCAATCATTTAAAAAGCTTATGAAAAAGTACATTAACCTTTTGTGTTTGAAGGTACTATAGAATGTAATCAATGAAACTGATTTCCTTTTAATCAGAAGATCTTGCACAATGTATTTTTAGAGGCATGGCAACAAACAATCTCCCATAATAGAGCTTCCATATTTGGGATGAAGCACTAGGTTGCCACCTTCAAAACAGGAAAAGATCTTATATGGAAAAATGAAGCAAATATTATTTTCTTTTGCAGTTTTTGGCTGGGGCTGGGTTTGAACCTACCACCTCCAGCGTATGGGGCTGGTGCCCATTCCTTTGAAGCACAGGTGCTGCCCTAATGAAGCAAATATTAATTTGATAAAAATTTATATTATTTTTATATAGTTATATTATGTCATAATAACTTAGCCAACTTCTGATTATTTCCATTTAGATTCTTTACTTTGTTGCATACTTTTATCTTTGCTTATCTTCATCTTACTACCATACAAACTCCCGAACTCCCTCCCTACAAATACTTGTGTGTACTCTGGGTGGGATGACCCCAGGGCACACCTTCTTGGCTGCTGCTGTAGCAATCAATCAAGAGGCTGGATTCACGGTTCAAACCAGACTTTCACAGTATGTTATGATAGAGTTTGAGGAACGTGATTTGTTCTTCAGGCTGTCTGAATCTATGTACTGAAAGTGTTAATTTATGGCAGGTTCGAGTTGGTACAAGCACAATGGAATGGTTGTTCTACCCCAAACCACAGAGGCCTATATTTTTCTACTTTTCATTCATTAGATCAGTAGCTACTGATCATAGCCAAGCTAAAGAGTTTTTTCTTTCCCACGCTAGCATTTCTCAGGATAGTTTGTGGGAAGAAAATGAATATATCGGGTTAAGTGTTGAACAGGTATTTTCAACAATACTATGGTGTGCATCTAGGAAATTTCTGAAATGAACTAGTTGGATTTATGAACTATTACAAGAGTAGAAAAAAGTCCAAGACAATCTCATGGATTTGTCCAGAAGACCTGGATCCCCAAACTAATTTTTCTCTATTCCAGGCTTTTATAAAGATAAGGTTTTTAAGTCTGGCAAAGGGCTTAATTTAAGTCAAGTTTATAGATCAAGATAATCACCTAAGTCTATCTCTCAAGAGACTTTGTCAACCATGGACCACAGATAAAACTTAAGTACACCATTGAACACATAAACACACACACGTACACCTGAGAGTGGCAAGGATGCACTCATTATAATAAATAACTTGAGTATCCAATAAGTTCAGACTTCTAAAATTTAATGTGAAATATAGGTTCTTTTCAAGTTTTGAACCACATAAAACTAGTTGGAACTGACTAAAATATCTCCCTCTCCCTGACCTCTGGCTCCAGTGACTTCACTTGTATGTTTTCCAGGACTGATTCACTTCTCTCCTCTGCAGTCTCTCCGGCTACCTTTCATTTCAGCACATCAGGCCTCCCTCTCCTTTCACTGGCCTTCTTTGAAGAAGAAATGGTCCCCTAAGGGTATGGCCTCATTTGTTCTGCTCCCAGAACTCTCCCTCACGTTGCCCTGGGCTGGGTCTTTTGCATTGAAGAATGTAAATGTGCACATCAGGCCCCACGGAGGTGGGGGTCCTGCCCTAGCCCCTGGAAAGCAACAAATTTGAAACAAAATCCTGTCCTTGTTCTTTCTGAGGCATCTCTCCTGTGCTTCTTTCAAAACTTAACTGGTACCACTTCTTTGTTTGTACTTAAAAACCCAATCAGGAACATAAAGTGGCTCCTGTTGAATTTGACATTAAAGGAGAACATTGAGATGCTGGTCGGGCCTTGGGGGATCACAGGGAAACCCACATGCTTACAGTCATGTTTGTGAGGAAGTAAAAGTGGAATAGACCCTGGCAGAAAAACGTTTTGAAAGGGAGTTTAAAAAAAATCAACATACAGGAAGTTAGAAATACATTTTTAAAGAAGGATCTTTGGTTTTGTCCAAATGTTTCCTAAAATTAGGAAATGAGTACATTTTAAAAAATACCTTAACCTATATCATTTGGAGACAAGCATGGATGAGATATCCAGCTGAGAATGTGAATTTAGCTTTCTGATGGAAACATTTGGAAAAACAATGGTTTTGTGTTTTATGTCCCTGAACTCTTACGTCTCTGCACTTATCAGCAAAACTTCACATCCTAAAAATAAAATAATATTTATACTAGTGACTAAGACGACCACCTACGAGCAGCTATTAGGCCTCCCAAGTTAGTCTAAAATATTATTGCAGAAACTTTTTCTTCCTTCCAAGTACTTTGACCTGACACTGTCTTACCCCAGTGGGCTACTGCTCTTCTAGCTCTTGAGATGCATTTATTCCGCTGGGGTTTCTGAAGGCCACAGCACATCTCATTTGACCCTGTTCCCTTTCTGGTCTTCTCGATTTTTCTCCTAGTCCTGCTAACTTCCTTGCACTTTCCTTGCCTCTATTTGGTTCTATCCTTATCACAGCAGCCACAGTGCTCCACTTTTCCCCCATCCCTGGAAGAGCCTCCTGCCTCTTCTTTGCAGAAGGGGGGCCTTCCATGTGGGGCAAGTGAAGGGGGAGCAGATATGCAGAAAGATGCTACTCAACCACACAATTTCTTCACAATTACCCTGCTTTCTGTGACTTCAAGTATATCACATGGGAATTAAAATCAAAGCTCAACTGGAGGAGGGCTCTATAGGAAAACAACCCAGTTTACATTGTACTGTAATATATAAATCTTTATTTGTGTTAAACAGCTGAAATTTTAGAATATATTTGTTAATGAAACAAAATCTAACCTAACCTCGCCTAATACAAGAATTCGAGGTGTAATCACTTCTTGGTTTTTTGGCTAAGCTCAAGTGTGGAGGTGAGGTGATGCTGGTAAAAAAAAAAAAAAAAAAAGAGAGAGAGAGATGGAGAGAGGAAAAGACTCTAAAATATGTGTCATCAGCTTGGGAACCAGTTATAAGACAGTGACAATCCATGGTATACAGTGGCAAAATGTTTTGTATAATTATCACTAAAATAAAGCCAACCATGTTCTTAGTGACCTTATAGTCTTAGGAGAAGATATCGAAAAACAAATCATCAGTAGTATGCAGTAGGTGCTACTGATTGTTTCACTATATATTAGAGGAAGTGAGTTCAGAAAAGGATCAGCAGGCTTATAAACAGGAATGAAAGAGAATAGGAAAAGTCACAAATGTAAGGTCTTGTAGAGTTGGAAGATGACATTGCTTCTCAACTCCAAACCAGGAAAATGAAAATTTAGATATGCTTTGAATGACAGAGGTTGATCAAGATTCAGCTTTGCAAGAAGATTCAAATTGAAGATATGGCTATTATACCTATCATTGTAAGTTCTGAATGAGGTAGGTCCTTTTAATTGGACAAAAATGGCTTAAAGAAATGATTTAACTACACGGTTCTCTCATTGAAGCCTTTTACGCTTAAGGCACTAGGAGTTAAGTCACAAGAGAGAAAGGAAAATATATTTGCTATGTTTCTTTATTCTTGAATGTGAAGAAGCAAAGAAACAGAGAAAATCTATGTTTATATAGAACTGTAAATATGGTTATTGGTGAATGGAAATGACCAGAGTCAAAGAGATTAGAAGCTGTCTAAGTTTGAAGAGAGTTTTAACATTAAAGAACCCTAGGCTTGGTGCCTGTGGTTCAATGGGCTAAGGTGCCAGCCACGTACACCTGAGGTGGTGGGTTTGAATCCAGCCTGGGCCCACCAAACAATAATGACAGCTGCAACCAGAAAATGGCCGGGTGTTGTGGTGGGCGCCTGTAGTCCCAGCTACTTGGGAGGCAGAGGCAGGAGACTCGCTTGAGCCCAGGAATTAGAGGTTGCTGTGAGCTGTGAGGCCACGGCACTCTCTCCAGGGTGACAGCTTGAGGCTCTGTCTCAAAAAAAAAAAAAAAAAAAAAAAGGAACCCAGAGCCTGGGACTGTGTCAAACAAGGTTTGGGCCCTCAAACTTCTTTAGGTGAGAATCAGGCTGAGAGAGAAGCTTGACCTTCAGGCAAAGAATAATTTCCCAGGGAAGATCTAAAGGTCACAAAAAATAATGAACTGGGTCCACCTTCCAGAGAATCTCAGCTGCCTGCAGTCCCCATGTTCCCACAGAGTGTCCAGTGGGATTTTGCAATTGCCGTGGCTCCCAACTGCTCAATGTTGCTCTTCTCTTTGCTTTCTGAATGGGAGTGTTATAAAAGATGTTTTGTGTTTGGGGTGTATGTTAGATGCTGTATTTTGAGTGTGTAGATCTTTAAATTGGCCTTCAGATCTGATAGAGAAACTAACATCTATTGCCCAGAGATCCTGATTTTGAATTTGATGCCATGACTGATGAGACATTTGATCTGTCTTCCTTGGAAAGAGGATATTTTGTCTGCAAAAAGGAGAGTGAATCACATTTTTGGTGATTAGAAGAGCACCCTTTGGTAGTTATATTTTCACCAAGTATTTCTGCATTCTTTCTGGACAAATGGAAGGATTATACTTTCTGGATGCGTAGGGTCATGTGACAGATTTTGTCCAATGAATTGTTGCAGGAGTCATCTAACTGCCAGTGGGAGACCCTCCATGGCCTCTGCCAGAATGATCCATCAGCCCCAGTGCAGGATGAGGACAAAGAGGCACCAGCCAAGCCCAGATGCACATGTTCACGAGCAGTTTGTTGCGTAAAGCCACTGAGATTTTGGGTTTAGTAATGACATAGCCTATTCCGTGGAAAGGTTACATCATGAAAAATGATGATTGATGCATCCTGTGTAGGAAAGCATAGAATTCTATAAAGAATAAAAGCTCTGGAGCCTAATCTGCTAGCATCTATATCGAGCTCCACCATCTACTAGCTGTTTGACCTCTGGTTATTTACCCTTTCTAAGCCTCATTTTTCCCATTTTCGAAATGGGATAATAATTATATTTGTTTCCTAAGCCTGCTGTGAATTACCACACACTTGGTGGCTAAAACAGCAGGAATTGATTCTCTCAGAGGTCTGGAGGCCCGGAGGTCCACATCGGTTCTCTGGGCAGAAATCAAGGTGTCTGCAGGGATGTGCTCGCTCTGGAGGCTCTTGGAGAGCCTCTGTTCCTCGCTTCTCCCAGGTTCTGGAAGAAGATTCCAGAATCTTCTGGAAGGGGGCTGGCAGCAGATTCCTTTGCTTGTGCATCACTCCGATCCCTGTCCTGCCTTCGCACTGCCTTCTCCTCTCCTGAGTGTGTCATCTCCTGCTCTCTCTTAGAAGCGCACTCATGATTGGATTTAGAGAATACCTGGGTTATCCAGGATACTGTCTTCAGGCACCTGCAAAGACACCCTTTCTTATGGGGTAACATCTATAGGTTCTTGGGATTAGAACTCGATATCTTCAGGTGGCCATTATTCAGCCTACTATAGTAAGTAAACCTACCTAAAGGGAGATTTTCGGGATTAAATGAGATCATGTGCATAAAATAGTCGATCAATATTATTTATTGATCTATTATTTTCCCTAAAACGTCTACTTTTAAGATGCCAAGTTGCTGTTTTGGCCCCTGTGACCCACACAGTAGAAGCCTCATAACACTTAAAGGGCTGTTAATCTCAAAAGACGATGAGTATCCAGGATGTTAAGTTGGATAATGATTTCACTGGAAATTATTCTTGCTATAGAACTCATGTTTTGTGGCAGAGAGTGGTAGTAAAGGCACGATTTCTTTTCTACAAATTAAACTGGATACTGAACATTTTTTCCACGAAGCTGTCTGATATCTAAATAGTATTTGAAAAGAAAAGAAAAATAGAATTTTTTATCTTTTTTTTTTCAGGTGAGAAAAGCAGAACCCTGTGCTCAGACATGATTACTTAGCCAAAAACACTTTTGAAACTCTTGCCATAAGAAATGGTCAAAGTGTTGTTCAGATTTAGCAGGTTAAAAAAACCTTAGAGGCAGAAATATTATTGCTCAGTGGAGGCAATAAAGAAAAGGCTATGCAATAAACCATGGTGCTCCTAAGCCCCCTGCTATTTTTTATACTATGTTAATATTGATGCAAATCGACTAGGGTTTCAGCGCCTGGTAGTCAGGGCTCTGGGAATACTGTCCCCCCCAACCCCCTCCTCTGCTGAGCCCTGCCATTAATCACCACTTGCCTGTCTTGAGATCTCCCACGGTTTGGTCACGGCTCCAAGGTCACAGGCTGTCATTAACATTGATCTGAAAAACAGAACCAAACAAAACAGCCTGAATAATCTTTTGTTGCATTCCTAAACAAACCTGTCCTAGATACATAAATAAATAAAATGGAAAGGAGGCCAGCTCACATCTTCCTTTCCTCAACAAGGGGCAGCACTGTTTATTGTCCCTGTGCGCAGCGGCTCTGTTATGTGGCCACACCGCTTGGGAAGACAAAGCTCTCACACATCCTCCCGTGGCCCTTTTGTTTTGTCTGCAGCAAATCAAGGAAAGCAAAGCACTACTTTCTCCATACCCGAGCTAAGCGAGCTCTGTTTAAAATAATTTATAATGGACAATACTATTGGTTTTTTTTTAAAACCCTAAGCAGCAGAATCAGTATATAACATTATATACATGGTGGATGAAACTATTTACCAGCTTACCACTGATTGATGAGAGCAGAAGAAAACATGCACCAAAGAGCCGAGGTGCACGCCACAGGAGGAGCACCTACTTTTCCATCTGCTCTGCAGAGCTAAGATTTACAGGGGAGAGCCACACTGTCTGGCTCCAGTTTACTACCCGGCTCTAACCATGTTTTATAATCATTATGAAGGAGAAACACTCAGCTACAGATTTCATTCATTTGAGCACATACAGAACGAATCACAGGAATGATCTGAAATCGATTTGGGGGGATAGATTTAACTAGGATTGACGCTAAACCATGGAAACACAGGGAACAATGTAATTGTAGATAGCTCTGGTACTATAGTTTGATGAGGCATACTCTTTGTCTCCAAACTGCTTGCTTTGTGCTAAAGCCGGCAGTAGGTGTTGAAAGGTAATGCAGGATCTGAGCTGGGCGACATTGTGGCTAGCTGCTTTTGGCAGAAAGGGATGTGTTGTTATAGGTGACAGGACTATCCTGATGTCAGGTGTTAACATTTCATCCCCTGCTGGATTGCCTCGCAAACATGTCTGCTGCCCAGATGGGAGAGCAGGCCTGGATGGCAGGGGGCTGTGTAACATCCCCAGGACGCCCCTCCAGGGGACAAGGCAGACTGTAGACCACAATAGGTCATTCAAGGCACAGCCAGGCAGCCCTAGCACCTGCATCCTTGCCCTCTGGGATTCAAGCACCTTTTTATGAAACATCTAATCCCAAACATCCCTGTGTTAACTACTACAGACACCAACTGACTGCTAACTAAGTATTGACGAAATGAATCCTCATTACAACCCCCTAGGTAGGTGCTATTATTCTTATTTTATAGATACGTGAACTTTCCCCAGGTGAGCAGAGGATTCAGCATCCTGTGCTTATGGCTAAGCTGCTAGATGCCTTCCCGCTACCCTGCAACGTCTCGTTTTAGGTTCTGTTGTGAGAACAAGAAGTGGGTCATGCAGGGTCTCTGCAGCGTCTCCGATGGATGGGAAATAATCTCCGTGAGGAGGCCTACTTGTATCACAACTTGGATGCTTAGCTAGGTTCTGTCCAATTGATAATTTGAAAATTACCTCTCTTACATTGCCATTAGCTAGTTGATCAGTGAGTTTATTGAGTATCTTCAAGGTGCTCAGAAGATAATTCCAATATCTACTATTTATTGGGCTGCCGCTATAAGGTGATGGAGAGAGTTTCTTTGTTAAACTCTAAAGATACTATTAGTATCTCCTTTGTACAGACCAAAAATTAAGGATCAGAAAAGTTAGGTAACTTGCCCAAGGTTACAGAGCCAGGAAGTGTCAAAGCTAAGAATGGAATCCACAAAGTCTGATGGCAGGAACTCTGCTCCAGGGACTGCGGTGGAGCGGAAAGTCCACGCAGAGAAGGAAGAGGGAAGGGCTAGGAGGAGGGGGGCTGAGTGGATGAAACTTTCGTCCACTTGGCAATGGGGAGTCAGTTAAGGCTGAGGGCTCAGGAGAGACCTGGCTAGACCTTTAGGGAGAAAACTTGAGGTGTAAATATGAAGGCAGCTTGAAGAAGAAGAGAATGGAAGGAAGGCGGCCAGTTGGATGCTTAAAGTGAAACATGGAATGAGGAGTGGAAGGGCAAGGCGAAGGATGGGAGAGATGATGAAGGATGAACTGAAGGAAACAAAGGAATGATTTTATCTCAGTTTTAAATCCAGCCTCTGTAGGAAGTCAAAGGTCTTTTCCAGAGTAAGAGAGCAGAGCAGGTTTGTACCAACTGTTTTAGTCTTGAGGTGCCCATAATTCTAGTTCAACTTGCAGGTAAGTTGTGTCAATCTGTTTAGCACCATGGAATGAGTGGTCTGGAATAAGGAAGGCGACTATCTCTGTCCTGAGTGGGAGAAGACAGTGGTGTCACTGGCATATCTGAGACTTGCAGCTGATTATTCTGAACTTACCTCTCCTCTATATGCCAAAATTTTTCGATAATAACCTGGTGATTATTATTAATAATCACTATCTTTTTGATTTGTTCTATAGTTTTTAAATAACTGGCAGATTAAGAGGAATAAACTCTAATTTCAAAAACATATTCAAATTCAGTAAAAGATTTCATGTATGAACTGAAATTTTTACTTATCAAATGACAATATTACACCTTGCAGTTTGCACTTTATTTCACTGTTTTAAATTTTAAACACAAATACAAATTACCAATAGTCATATTAAATGACAGGATGGAAATAACTCAAGTTATGTTTCTTCATTTTTATCGGTTTATATCATTTACTGGGCTAGCCTTGTTTATCCTGAATATTGTCTTTAAAAGCAGGACTATGAGATTCTGCAAGATTGGAGACAAAGACTCCACCCAGAGTGTTTTCAGAAGGTTCCAGACCATGAAGAACTTACTCTTGAGAGCATGTAGCTGAGTGTCCCTGCATCAGGGACTGACTGCACAACTAAGAATTCTTGGAATTAACTTACAATACAGGTACGAAGAAAGGAGAAATATAAAAACTTCCAACTAGTCCATGTTTATTATCAATTATTTTGATTCTCAACAATAACCTCAGCGACTGTTCAGAATGTGTACCAACCAAAGATGTCTTTCAGGAGGACTATCTCATTATTGACTTCATTTAGAATTGCTGGCATGTGGTGAATATGAAAAGCAGACTGACTTTTAGTTGGTTTTATTACTATTTTTAAACTCTCTACAGACAGTACTTGGTCACAGCCCCACCCCTGCACTAAGGTCTAAGGGTAACCATGAACAGAAGAGGGAGTGAGGACTTGGGGGGATGCATCTCTGGGCTAATTACTGCGCTTCCAAATAAGGTATTTCCTCCATATGGGGTCTGCTGCCAAAGAGTCTGACTATATCTACAGGAAAATATCCAGGTGGAGATATTTACGGAGGACTGGCATTTTCAAAATGGAGCTCAGAAGAGAGGCTAAGGCCCAAGAAGCAGGTTGGGACAAATACGGAAGAGAAGGTAGGTGAAAGCCCAAGGATGATGAGGAATAGAGGAGAATCAAAAGTAGGTGGTTGGGGGATAGTTCCGTCCTGCGGTGGAGGGAGGAAGAAGGGCTAGAGGAGGACCAAGGAGGGAAGGGAGAGTCAGGAAGAAAGGAGGAAATCCGCAAGAGTGCGGCTTTGCAGAATTCAAGGCTGGGAGAGTTTTAAGAAAGGAAAGGCGGCTCGGCGCCTGGGGCTCAACGGGCTGAGGCGCCAGCCACGGACACCTGAGCTGGCGGATTCTAATCCAGCCCGGGCCCACCAAACAACAATGACGGCTGCAACCAAAAAATGGCCGGGTGTTGTGGCAGGCGCCTATAGTCCCAGCTACTTGGGAGGTAGAGGCAGGAGACTCGCTTGAGCCCAGGAATTGGAGGTTGCTGTGAGCTGTGATGCCACCGCACTCTATTCAGGGTGACAGCTTGAGGCTCTGTCTCAAAAAAAAAAAAAAACAAAGAAAGGAAAGGCGCATTCCACTAGGCACTGTGGGAGACCAAGGAAGCCAAAGAGAACAAAGCCCATAGGTTTAGATACTGAAGAGGAAAGAAACCAGAGACTTTCTTGTTTTTTTTTTTTAGAGACAGAGTCTCAATTTGTCACCCTGGGTAGAGTGCTGTGGCATCACAGCTCACAGTAACCTTCAACTCCTGGGCTTAGGCGATTCTCTTGCCTCAGCCTCCCGAGTACCTGGGACTACAGGCGCCTGCCACAACGCCTGGCTATTTTTTTGTTGCAGTTTGGCCGGGGCTGGGTTTGAACCTGCCACCCATATGGGGCTGGCGCCCTACCCACTGAGCCATAGGCAGCGCCCAGAAACCAGTGACTTTCAAAAGGAGCAGAAATCACATTTCACAGACCTAACTCCTCAGCAGAGGAACAGCTAAGTGCCCCGTGTTCATCCACGTTTTGGAATGATAAAAGAGTGTGAAATAAGCTCATGGCAAGGATTCTAAGGCATATAGTTGAGTGAAAAAGCAAGTTCACCTTGGTGTGTAAATATATAACTTATGTGAAAAAGAACAGTAAAAATCCACCCTAACCAGTATTTTTCCTCGGGGAACTCATCTATGCAGATGCTTTGGAAATGAAGCAGAACCAGGACACCGCAGACCGGTAACCGACTTTGACTGTGAACCAGTATGGGGAGGGGGTTGGAGCTCCAAGGAGACTGGGGGGTTATCTGCAATATTTAACTTGTTACAGAAAAATGGACTCACATAATTACTCATGGAATTCAAAATTATGCAAAAAGAAAGAAGTTGCCTTGCAAGGAGTTAGGGGAGGTGCGGGGGGAGTGTGGGAGTGAAGAGGCGCAAGCTGTGATGCCCCCTGGGAGAAGGCAGGGAAGAGTTTTCACATTTTTGCCTGGGGTGGGGGGTGGAAGCACAGTTGTAGGCGTAGAAAGGTCGTGACAGAAACAAGAGATTTTGAATGGAAGCTGAAGAAGCACACTAGCAAGGCTAGGGGTGAGTATGGGGCAGGGGAAGAAATGGAATTAGGACATGTGTGGAGCGTTAATCTTGAAGAGTGGAAGGGTATCTCGCTCTCTCTCTCTGGAAAGAATGAGGAAGAAGTCTGCAAAGATAACTCAGAAACATCGGAGAGGGCAGAAATAAAGGGTCTCCTGTGCAGAGGGGTGTGGGGTCAGCTGCAGTGCGCAGGGAGCAGAGCCCATGTGCTGAAGCTGGCGGCAGAGGTGGGATCCCACAGATAGGGGCAGTGATGGGGATCACACGTGGGGATTCCAGTGGTTGCCTGGTGTGGAGCTGACCCAGGGTGCCCAATCTCGGCCTCACAAGCTTTCCCAGCAAGACTCAGCAGTGTCAGAACAGAGACAGGACAGCAGCAGGTCCAGCACGGGTGAGTTAGGATGGTGGGAGGCCAAATCAGGAGAGAAGGACGAATGGTGAGTCAGAGTCGTTGGAATATGCCTCCTAAACACGGTGGATTTCGGCTGTCCTTTCTAAACAGCTGGACAGGAGTCCTCCGCAGGTTCTGGACTGCAACAGACTCTTCCACCACCAAAATTGTTCTGACTGGTTCCTTCTCCACAACCAAAAGCTAACTGTAGGCTTTCCTCTGTGCTGTGTAAGTCCGATTTCTAAGCCTCAAAAATCCCTTCTCCTCCAGCCTTGCACCCCCCCACTCCAGGAAAAACAGGAAATCATGGCTTGCTGAAGCTAAACTTGCTTGGACATCATTTTCTATTCCTAAAGGCAGATTTGTGGAGAAGAGGCAGAAATGTAATAAATTATAAAACAAAAAACACATTTTCTATCTTTTCTCTAGTGTTTGAACTAATCCCTGACTGTTTTGAATGAAAACTGAGATCTGTCACTTTAAAAATCACTTCCCTTTTTCTCCACATCCAATGTACTCAGCCCTAATATGAAGCTAATTTATAGCTTTCATATGAAGGCTAAAACCCAATTATAGCACAGGAATGCAGCCAACTTATCTTAACGGTAGCTCCAACAGGTGAGAATTCTTGATAATAGTTTCTTTGTTCTATCTTGATTTTTGTCCTGCCAGAGGGAAATCCAGTACTACTTTTTTCTTCTGGGATCCCCATTCTTTTCATAGCAAAAGTTTATCTTTATTACTTTTCCAGAGTCAGTTTCTCCCACTTGGGCTCATGAAAACATGTCCCACCATCATATCTTGTCCATTACCATCACAGGAGGCTGCTACTTCCGCTATAAAGAAGTGTCTCCATCATGCAAAACACTTTTAATCTTTTTTTTATTAACTTAAAATACCCAAATAACAAGTGAAGTTTTCATATGAAGTATATGAAGAAAACTAAAATAATGTAATTCCTAATAATGCTAATTACGCTTTTTAAAAATTAAATTCGAACATGTCAGACTCTTCAATAGTTCTTGCATAAACATTTAATGATATAATGCACATGAGATAATCGGAGGGTAATTTTCTTAATTGATACAATTAAGACAATGGTGTTAGGAAATGGAAATGAATTTGTTGTCTATTTGTGCATTAAAAGCTCCTACAATGCTTTGCAATTTAAGGGAGCCCAAAGTTAGTTATCTCATAGGCTCTGAGGGTTAAGGATTTAGGGATGACTTATGTGGGCACCAGCTTTACAACCTTTCACAGGGCTGTGACAAAATTGCTGGTAAAAGCTAGTCTCTCATGGAAAAGATAATAAACTAGGGAAGGGTCTCTTCCATGTTTATATGACTGTCTTAGGGAACAAGCCCTTGTAAGCAGCCAGACTGTCCCTTTCTGACCACTGACTGAGGCCATCCCCAGTTCCTTCTCACGTGGGCCTCTCAAAGCTCTGCTCATAATACAGCAGCTTGATTACAAACCAGGTATAACTGTCAAGGTTTCACAGTCTCAACAGTGAGGTATTTGGCTGGTTAGAAGCAAATTTCTTAAGAGGATTATATAAAACCATAAATAACAGAAGGTGGGGATCCTTGGTGCTCCCCTTTAGAACTGTCTGCCGAAGCTTCTGGGAGAAGCTGTGCACCGCAGCTCAGCTTTGTAGAACAGTCATTATTAGCACCGTACAAGTCTCAGTGCTGAGGGTCTCCTTAACACCTGTCCCTGGTTGTTTGCGCTCTCTCTTTTGAGCTAGGTACTGAAGTCAAGTGTCTCTGAAACCCACCTGTCCTTGAAAGAATAATTTACTACCTGAACTCATTATCTTCAGCTGTGCAAACCAAAGATTTTGAGTTGGCTTTTATTTCCCTAATAATGTCAGATCTTCAGATGGTTAGACTATCTGAATTATTTATCTCACACCTCAACAATAGAGAAGAAGAGAACATTTTGGGGAGGAGGGAATAGAGGGAGAGGAGCTGAATCACAATAGTATCCTAGGGGCCAGGAGGTGCCGGGCACTGTGGCCTGTCCTCAATGGACTGAGCTCAGAAACTCAGGTCTGGATGGCCTTGTTATAGCCCTGGTTAGTCAGTATTCTGTTTTCTCCAAGTCCGGGGTTACTAAAGTTAATCACGACACAACCACTGGGTGGACTGTTTTGCAGTCACTAAAGTTGATGTTAAATAAAGATCTATGAACACGTGCACTTGCCCTTACTGAAGGATGGGGATGGAATCACAGGGTCCCAGAAGGCGTTTGTATTCAGGGCTGTGCCTCCAGCGTCTCTCACCAGGATCACAGCGATCGCTGGTCTCCACTGCAGCGCCTTCCTACAGTCTGTTCTCAGCACAGAACCCAGAAGAGCCTTGTCACCAGGGAAGTCCAAACACCCTTTTCCTTCAGAGTAAAAGCCAAGGCCAGACAAGGCTGTCCTACACCATCTGACCCTAGGGACTCCCACTTTACATCCTAATACTATCACAGGTGCCCCTTTTTGACTTTTCATCATATACACTGGTCCACTTGGTCTTAGAGAACATCCTAGATATTTTTATCTTAGGCACTTACATTGGCTATTTCTAGTGCCTGGGTTACTCTTTCTCAAAATATTCACAAGTTGAATTTCATCTCCACCCTTGAATCTTTCTCCAGATATCCCCCTCTCCGTGAAGACTACCTAGACTTCGCCATTTGAAACTGCAACCCAACCCGGGCAGTGCCAGTGGCTCAAAGAGTAGAGCGCTGGCCCCATACACCCGGGATGGCGGGTTCAAGCCCAGCCCAGGCCAAAACTGCAACAAAACAAAACAAAACAAAAAAACCTTCAACGTGAGGCTTTCCGTGTGTGTGTGTGTGTGTGTGTGTGTTTCTATAGCACTCGCCACCTTTTATATGTATTATCTCATTTATGTGTATAAAATGTTTGTTATATCCTTCTTTCATTAAAATGGAGGCTACAAAACTACAGGAATTTGTGTCTGTTTTGTTTATTAACCTCTCTCGAGTGACTGCACAGCAGGTTTTAAAAATAAAACCAATAGGATGGCGCCTGTGCCTCAAAGGAGTAGGGCGCGGGCCCCACATACAGGAGGTTCAAACCCGGCCCCCACCAAAAATAAATAAATAAATAAATAAATAAAACCAATAAAGTATATTCGTAATATATTTTATAGAAAAAAGAATATGAGGAATAATACTAAATTATAATTACTAGATACTTCTTAGTGATTATCATCTTCAAATTTTGTTTTTAAATATGCTTAAATTTTCTAAAGCCTCACATGTTATTTTAAAAGTAATGTAACACATAAAAAGAAATAAAATCAAAATAAATTAGTGGCGTTTTCATTGTATTTGTGTCAGATCCTGAGGTTCAGAAATGTCCACCCTTAAAAGTACAAATAAAGAAAAGCTACAACTTTAGTAGCACTTCTAATTTTAGTTTGTCAGAGTAAGCAGTAGATATCATAGTAAAAAATGAAAACACACGGGGCCATTGTAAGATTCATTCATTTATATTTATGCATATAAACTTTAAGTTGAAAGATACACAGACTGAAGTGAGGGGCAAAACATAAACCTTTCAATGTTCTAAAATTAAATTTCAGATATCCACTTTATTATTACTAAAGAACAATTTTTTTTTTTTTTAGTTCCTAAGATGTTTCTGTAATAACATATTTAGGGCTTATGAAACACCTGTCATTGGTACATTTTGTCCTATGAACTGATTGTGCAGGGCCCAGGGGAAGTGAAGGGCAGAGACAACCCAAGTGGCCCCTAGCTGGAGGGTCTGGACATGGGAATTACAAATGCATGTGCAAATAACCCCAGAAACCTCCAAGCTGATGGAAGAGAGGAAGGAGGTTCAGTTTCCATTGTCAAGGGACAAAGACTTGCCTCAAGTTTGTCTTCTCTATCAGGTTCTCTGGTCTAATTATATTGGTATAAGCGTCTTAACTCATGAGCTGCTTGTTAACTTTTCATAAATGTTCTCTTCTTTATTGCTGAGATGTGAGATATATAATTTAGACAGTCTAACAATCTGAAGATTTAAGCTAATTAGGAAAGAGAAATCAACCCAAATTCTTTTATTTGTATAGCTAAAGATAATGAATGCATCCAGATAGTAAGTTACTTTTCCAAAGTTAGGTAAGTTTCTGAGACACTGCCTATCAAGAGAATCCATAGCAATTAGTACTACTTTGGAAGTGTGGACTAGGCAAGGTCATCCATTACATACGAGAATTGGAAAAAGGATGAGAAAATTAAAATAAAATCACAGAGAAAGTACAATTTGGGCTGAATTTGAAAAGTGAAAATTGCAACCTTTACATTTGCATGTATTTCCAAAGCACTTACCACATTTAATACATTATCTAATTTACATACACTAATGATATACTTATTGTATATCTCTCAGAAGAGAAGGAGAGGATTCCAAACTGAATGACTAGGTGTTGGCCAGCATCAACACAATTTAAGTATTTCCCCAGATTATTGCCAATACCATGCTCTCACCCTATGTGATCCAGAGAAGTTGAGTAATATTTGAATGGCATTTAGATATGAAAACTCCTAATGGAATTTGTAATCCTAGAGAAAAAGACTAAATCAAACCACTATTAATATTAATAAGTTCTCTTTTGTTATTAATGTTGCTATTTAAGATCAAGGCATTGTCATTAAATATAATTAAGGTTTGGAAGAGTTTATTATGTAAAATTCTTAGAACTTGCATAATTCAAGTGATGATTATTAATAAACCATATCATTAACAATACTGTCTTATCTTCATCTGGCATTTTTTTTAGAAAAGAGACATTATTAAAATACTGCTATAGTTTGTCAGGGGTTTACTCATCTTGCCCTGGGGAACAATTTTTCCTTTTATTTCTGGTCCACATTCAGTTGTTGGAGGTAATCATGGGTTTGCATTCTTAGATCCTTCTGTAGAAACTGCTCCCGTTTCTAAATCCCATCTCTGTTTCCCACCCTCCCTTGATTAAACCTTACATAATCTTTAAGTTCAGTTCAAAAGCCACCTCCCTAACCCTTCCCACTCCCATAATCAGTCTCTTCCACACCCTGCTCCTGGAAGGACATGTGTGTGAATCCTTTTAAGATGGGGAGATTCTGAGATCCCCAAGTTTCCACTAATAGAGAAGAAATTGCTTCTGTGGCCCAGGTAGTGAAGTGTAATCTGTGCACATACACAAACTCATCAAACTCAACTAATCAGAGATATTCCCCTAGGATTTTCAAACTGGAACTTGATAGAAATATTAGCATTGCCCTTTGTAATCTTGCTCTATGGCACTTGGAAATAATTAAGATGACCCTTAACAAGGAACAGACTGGACAGTGGAAAAATTCCTCTTCTTCAAGACTATCAATATACATTTCCTCAAAGACCATCTCATTTCTGCCCTTTAGTATAAACCAATATATTCCATACTCTATTTTTTTTCGCAAATGTTAATATGAGCTGTGTTTCTTAGTTTAAAAATATTAAACAAAATAGGCTAGGCACCTGTGGCTCAATAGGCTAAGGTGCCAGCCACGTACACCTGAGCTGGCGGGTTCGAATCCAGCCCAGGCCCACCAAACAACAACGCTGCAACCAAAAAATGGCTGGGCGTTGTGGTGGGCGCCAGTGGTCCCAGCTACTTGGGAGGTGGAGGCAGGAGACTTGCTTGAGCCCAGGAATTGGAGGTTGCTGTGAGCTGTGATGCCACAGCACTCTACCCAGGGTGACAGCTTGAGGCTCTGTCTCAATAATAATAATAATAATATCCTATATTTTATGGGATTAATT
>CAUYON010136282.1:0-19486 GCA_963573935.1 Arctocebus calabarensis
TTAGTTGCTTTAAATCCACATGTATCTGAAAATAAGATTGCAACTCCTCTTTTCTTCTGAATTCCGTTTGCCTGAAAAATTGTCTTCCAACCCTTAACTTGGAGTTTTAATTTGTCTTTTGAAGCTAGGTGTGTTACATGCAGACAACAAATGGATGGCGTGTGTTTTTGAATCCAGTCAGCCCATCTATGCCTCTTTAGTGGGGAATTCAAGCCATTAACATTTATTGAGATAATTGATAAGTGTGGTAGTGTTCTATTCATCTTGTTTTGTGAGAGTCCATTGCTTAGTTTTATCTTTTGCATCACTGTGGAAGTTAGGCTCTGTCCTTTAATTTCTGAGTTCTTTTTTTGCTGTTGATCCGTTGTGGTGGTCAGTGTGTAGAACAGGTTAAAGTATTTCCTGTAGAGCTGGTCTTGTTGTGGCAAATTTCCTCAATGTTTGTATATCAGTAAATGATTTGATTTCTCTGTCAATTTTAAAGCTTAGCTTCATGGGGTTTAGAATTCTGGGCTGGAGATTATTCTGTTTAAATAGATTAAAGGTAGATGACCATTGTCATCTTGCTTTCTTCTTGCTTAGAAAGTTTCATTAAAGAAGTCGGTAGTCACCCTGATAGATTTGCCCCTGTAGGTCAACTGGCACTTACTCCTGGCAGCTTGAAGAATCTTTTCTTTTGTCTTGACTTTGGACAGATTCATCACAATTTGTCTTGGGGAACCCCAGTTAGAGTTGAGGTGACCTGGGGTTCAATATCCCTCTGAAAGGAGAGTGTCAGAATCTTTGGTGATATTTGGGAAATTTTCATTTATAATATAATCTAGTATTGCTTCCATTCCCTTGGGCCATTCTTCTTCCCTTTCTGGGATACCTATAACTTGTATGTTTGAACGCTTCATAGAGTCCCATAATTCTGTTAGCAAATGTTCTGCTTTCTCTCTCTTCTTTTATGCCTCTTTAACTGTCTGAGTTATCTCAAGAGCTTTGTCCCCTACCTCTGAGATTCTCTCTTCTGCATGGTCTAATCTGTTGTTGATACTTTCTATTGCATCTTTAAGTTCCCTAATGGACTGCTTCATTTCCCTCATCTCTGCTATATCCTTTTTATATTCTTCATAGCATTCATCTCTTAATTGATTCTGTTTTTGGATTTCCTTTTCCACTTTATCAGCAGTTTCCTTCATTGTTTCCTTCATTTCCTTGATTGTTTTTATCATCTGTATTCTAAATTCCCTTTCTGTCATTTCTAACATTTCCTTATAGGTGGAATCCTCTGCAGTAGCTACCTCCCAGTCCCTTGAGGGGGTTTCTCTGGACTGTTTTTTCATGATGTCAGGAGTTTTCTGCTAATTCTTCCTCATGAGTGATTTCTTTTATCTGTTTCCTTGCCCTCATTTTCCTTTCACTTCCTCTTGATCTTTAAGTTGCCCTGCCACTGGACTAGCATTTCGATGAGTCTTTTTGTTGGTACAGGACCAGAAGGATGAGAAGATTGAAGAGCAAGAAGGGAAAAAAGAAAGAAAGAAAAAAAGAAAAACAAAAAAAGAAAAAAAGCAAAAGGAGAAAGGAGAGGGGGTGGGTAGCAGCAACTATTGACAAAAAGAAGAGAGGCACAGAAAGTGGGGGATGGGAGCAATATAGGTGTACAGTCAGGTACTTTGACCCAACCTTAAGAACCCCCAACCTCTGGGGGTGCCAGGTTGGGTGGTTAGGTCAGCAGCTCTTTGCCAGCCTATTTGGACACAGTATCCCACCTCCACCAAATAGAGAGGAAAGACAAAAATGCAATAAATCAAACCAAAACAAGCAAACTGAAAACTTTATGGGATAAAATTGGGGGAAAAAAACCAATTAATAAGGGTAGAAACACTAGTGAAAATGAAGTTCTAATTGTTGAATAAGGCAACAATGGAAAATTATATTTAAACTAGAAAAATGAAAAAAGAAAAGAAAAATCTTTAAGGAAAATGTTGAAATTATAAACAAAACAACACTAACAAGAACAAACAAACAAAACCCCCCCCAAAATAACACAAAACCAAAAACAAAGCAGTGTATATATCTTGCTGAATATTGTCTGGGCAGGAGGTTAATCACAATGTTGCTACGGCTGTACAAAATGGAGACTGGAGACCTCTAATGATTTCTCAAACTCCACAAGGTGGAGAGCCTAAATCCTCCTCAACCTGCTTAGAAGGCACTTTAAGTTGCTAACTTGGGCTAAGCAGAAGCTTTCCCAGGAAAGTCCTTATGGCTGGGATCACTCCTTAAGTTGCTATCCACTTACCCAGTGTACCAAACCCAGTCTCACCCTATGCCCCTGAAGGCTAAGGCTGCAAGGCTTCTCAGTCCTCGCCTTTAGGGTGCTCAGTCACTAGATTACTCACTCCCACCCTATGCTATTCTGCGACCATGAGGGTGGAGCTTGCCAGGGCAGTTCTCCCACAATGGCTCCACACAGCCCACAACCAAACACTGGTAGCTCCATCTGGCTCGGTGGCCCAGTCTGGGGCCCTAGACAACACTCAAAGACCTCTGCACCCTTGCCCAAGTTCTCCCAAGGTAGTTCAACTAAGCGCCAAGTCCAAAAAAAAAACCCCAAACAGCTCACAGGTAAGGCCTTTCCAGTTTTCAATCTCACTGCTGCTGTACCTACAGCTGCTGGCAGGATTAGACTGAATGGACACACGCAACCACTTGCCAGATCTCCACTGCTTTTGTTTTCCTCAGGGGGTCCAAAAATCTCACGCTGTCTCCCTGTGTCCCCAAAGGGATGTTTCTGGGCAGATCCTGCCAGCCAGAGATGCCTGAAGTCTTCTCTCTCCAGTGTCACCATCCCCAGTTGCAAGGAAGCTGTTACTCGGCTGCCATCTTGCTCTTAATCCTATATTTCTGTTTTTTAAAAAAATAATTTTCTTGGCTGGTATTCTTTTCTTATAGTTCTTTGAAGATATCATTTCTTTGCTTTCTAGCTTACATCATTTCTGATGAGAAATCTGCTATCATTTTTATCTTTGTTCCTCTGTCATTACTTTTTTCTCTGGCTAACTTCAAAATGTACTATGTCTTTTGGTGTTAGCAGCTGACTTGTTTAGATTTGGGTGCATGCACGTTTGTGGGTGTGTGGTTAAGATTTTGTGCCTGTCTTTCCTGTGGCTCCTGATTACCTTCTCACTTGTAGGGAACTCTCTCTGATCTCCTTCCCTTCCTACAATCTTTTTGATTTTAGGTTAATATGAAAGTTCATATGATTAGGTTGCATTATTTGCCTGTGTAAGTTAAGTCCAAGGTGCAGTTGAGACCTTCACCTAAGAAGTGTGCTATATTGTACCTGTTAGGTGTGAACTTACTGAGTTCCCTCCCTCCATCTGATTCTTGAATTTGTTTTTTTCTGTCATGTGGGCCTGTGGTTGTTGATCTACTAGTTTCATCTCAGTACTGAATACATAAAATGCTTGATTTTCCATTCTTGAGATACTTTTCTTAGGAGATCGTTCTCCAAATCTATCTGAGTAAACACAAAAGATGCAGTCTCCACCTTTTTTATAGTCTCCATGGATACATATGCCAGAGTTTATTAATCCACTCCTGGATTGGTGAACACTTGGGTTGTTTCCACATCTTTGCAATTGTGAATTGTGCTGCTATAAACATTTGAGTGCAAATATTCCTATGGTAATATATTTTTTTCTTCTGGGTAGATACTGAGTAATAGGATTGTAGGATCAAATGTGAAGCCTACTTTTATTTCTTTGAGGATTCTCCATACTTTTTTCCAAAAAAATTTATAAGAAAGACCCCATTGGCAAGTGCAGGAACAACTAACATAAATAAATGAGATTTGATTAAGTTAAAAAGCTTCTGCATAGCTAAGGGTACAATGAACAAAGAAAATAGACGACATTCAGAATGGGAGAAGATATTTACATGTTATGAACTGGACAAAGTACTAATAACCAGAATCTACAAAAAAAAAACTCAAGCAAATCAACAAGAAAAGAGCTAACAACCTCAGCAATCATTGGGCAAGAGACATGAAAAGAACCTTTTCCCAAGGAGACAGACAAAATGGCCACCCAAAACACGAAAACCTGCTCATTGGCTCAGTGCCTGTGGTTGAACGGGCTAAGGTACCAGCCATGCACACCTGAGCTGGCAGGTTCGAATCCAGCTCGGGCCTGCCAAACAACAATGACGGCTGCAACCAAAAAAAGGCTGGGCATTGTGGGGGGTGCCTGCTACCCCAGCTACTTGGGAGGTGGAGGCAGGAGAATCGCTTGAGCCCAGGAATTGGAGGTTGCTGTGAGCTGTGATGCCACAGCACTTTATCCAGGGTGACAGCTTGAGGCTCTGTCTCAAAAAAAAAAAAAAAGAAAAAGAAAAAAGAAAAACTGCTCATTATCCCCTATCGTCAGAGAAATGCAAATCAAAATCACTTTGAGATATCAACTAACCCCAGTGAAAATAGCCTACTTTACAAGGCCCCAAAACTGCAGATTCTGGCTTGGGTACAGAGAGAGTGGTACACTTATTAAGCATTGTTGGTGGGATTGAAAACTAGTATAGCTATTTTGAAAAGAAGTAAGGAGAATCCTTAAAGAACTCACAATTTTTCTCATGAGCCCTTGGTAGAGGACCAAGGAGAAGAACTTGGGAATGATACAAACTCTCTTTGTGACTTGGGCCTCAGCTCTTTTAAAATGCCATACTAGTTCACATTTGGCCTTTAAGAATTCATTAAAAGTTTAGCTGTTTTTTTTCTCATTTGCTTGCATGATGACCATCTCTTTCTCCTCTGCTTTGCTGGAGGTGAGGCAGTTTATATATACTATCTTTTCTTGCAAGGGCTTATGTTTCTTTAGCATTTGGTTTATATGGTTGCCTTGGATTCTCAGCCCGCTGATGAATTAAAAAATTATAAATTTATGGATTTTCTGGATATTCATTTTTAGTGTAGGAGTGATACTCTTTGCAGCTTTCTATATCATTAGCAAAGCAGAAGTCTTTCCCATGGTTCTGGACCATATATATAACAGTGGTCTCATAACATTATCTAAACATAGAAAAGGTACCATATTTTTACTGTACCTTTTCTATGTTTAGATACACAAATACTTACCACTATGTTAAAATTGCCTACAGTTTTCAGTACAGCAACATACTGTAGAGTTTTACAGCCCAGGAGCAGTAGTCTATACCATACAGCCTAAGCATGTAGTCAGCTGTACCATCTAGGTTTGCGTAAGTTCTTTCTTTCTTTCTTTTTTTTTTTTTTTTTGAGACAGTCTCACTTTATCACCCATGGTAGAGTGCTGTGTAGTCACAGCTCACAGCAACCTCCAGTTCTTAGGCTTAGGCGATTCTCTTGCCTTAGCCTCCCAAGAAGCTGGGACTACAGGCGCCTGCCATAATGCCTGGCTATTTTTTGTTGCAGTTTGGCTGGGGCCAGGTTTGAACCCACCACCCTCAGTATATGGGGCCGGCGTCCTACCCACTGAGCCACAGGCGCCACCCATAAGTACTTTCTATGGTGTTTGCACAGTGACAAAATCACCCAATGACACATTTCACAGAATTTACTGTTCTGTTGTTAACTAATAAGAACTCTGGATTTCTCCCCTTTGTTTCCTTTTCTATATCAGTAAATAGCATCGCCATGCAGCTCTCTTAAGCCATATGGCCAAGCGTTTCTTTGATGTCTCTTTATCTAAGCTTCCTCCCCCATTCCTATCCAATTTCTTCTGACCTTATGCTAACTCTACTTTTAAAACACATGTGAAACGTGTCTGTGTTCTTGTTCTTCTTACTTTTCTACCTCCTTCTTCAATCCATTATCTCCTCACCTGATCTCCAGCTATGGCCTCCTAACCTAACTTTCTCCCTTCATCCTTGCCTTTCCCCCATACCTCCCAGCAGCCAGAATCACCTTTAAAATATGTACATTCAATTATGTTAGTTCTCTGCTTAAAATATTCTAATATCTTCATGACTCATTGAATGTAAAACCCAAACTCCTTACTTTCACTTATAAAACAGGATCTGTCTCCTGCTCACCTCACTGAACTGACCTGCCACTCCCCCTCCCTTACTGTGCTTCGCCTTTTATCACTTCCTGAAATGCCCCAAGCTCCTTTCTGCCCAGGGACTTTGTGTTAGCTATTTGCCTTCTGTTCAGAATATTCTTCCCTCTGATTTGAATGTCTATCTTTCTTCTTTAAAATTCAGGTATTGGCTTAAGTGACTTCCCATTCCTCAGAGAAGCCTTTTCTCACTGTTTGTCAAAGAAGCAACCCAATTACTTGTTTTTCTGTCATCCTATAATCTTTGCATAGCAGTTAACACCTGCTGATATTTTTTCATGTTTGTTTATTTACTGGATGTCCTGCGTGTACCGTCAGCAGTGCGCCTTAAATCTTGGAAGAGGTACCCTTAACCCTGGCCCTTTGCTTTAAAGATTCCATTCTGACCCTGCGATTGTTGTGATTTGTTGGGCCTATTTCACACATCAAGAGATCCATGAGGACAAAAGAACAAGGAGCCTACTTTACCCTGTCCCAAATTATAGACCATGATGCCTTAGAATTCTCTTTGCAATTTACCCTGAGTAAACTTTGAGGAACTGGATAGGCCTCATTTCCAGGTACATCTTCCCAAGAGTGAACAGTCTCCATGTGTGCACATTTCAAGGCCTAAGGGTTGGCTAGCTAGGACACGTTTGCAGGAAATGTGGATATGGCTAGAACACATGATCTACGGAGTCATGTGTGCTCAAAGACACTTGAGATATGTCCAGGGATGAAGATAAAAGATAAAGGGGGGGGGGTATGAGCTAAAGGTTAGATTCTTGCAGTTGAGGAATCTAGGAATTCAGAATTTGAATTTAGCCTTCATGGTTGTTATGAAGGAATATTAGTCAAGTGAGGAGCATGACAAATATTTTCTCTAAAAATCTAGGTAACAGATTTAGGGGTATAAGTTGAATTGTTTTACATTTAGGGATCCAGTTTTATTTTTCTGCACATGACTATCTAGTTTTCCCAGCATCATTTGTTGAATAACGTGTTCTTTTCCTCAGTGTATATTTTGTCAAAGATTGGTTAAATGTGTGGTTCTAGTTTTATGTCAGTGCTGATGCTGTTTTGGTATTAGATAGTATAATTTGGTATAAGTTAATTATACTTATACCTTGTAGTATAATTTAAAATCAGGTAATATGATGTTTCCATTTTTGTTGTTCTTACTTAAGATTGCTTTGTCTATTTAGGTTCTTTTTGGAAGTTCCATGTGAATTTTAGATTGTTTTTTCTAATTTTATGAAAAAACAATTGTTGGTATTTTGATGGGAATTGCTTTGAATCTTTAGATTGCTTTGGGTACTTTGATCATTTTAACAATATTGATTCCTTTGATCTATGAACATGGGATGTTTTTCCATTTGTTTGTGTCATCTATAATTTCTTTCATTAGTGATTTATATTTCTCTTTGTATTAGTGACATTTCACCTCCTTGGTTAAATTTATTCCTAGATATTATATTTTATTGTAGCTATTGTAAATAGGCTTGAGTTCTTTAGTTCTCAGTTCATTGTTGGTGTATAGAATTGTTACTGATTTCTGCATGTTGACTTTATAACCTGAGACTGATGAATTCATTTATTGAAGTAGGAATCTTTTGAAGAAATCCTGAGGGTTGTCTAGATATAAAATATCTTTAACAGAGATAATTTGACTTCCTCTTTCCAATTTGGATGAATTTATTTCTTTCTCTTGCCCGATTGCTCTGCTAGGAGTTCTAGTGCAATGTGAATGTCCTTGTCTTGTTTTCATTCTTAGGAAGAATCTTTCAACTTTTCCCCATTCAGTATGTATTAGCTATGGTTTTGGCTTATATGGCTCTTGTTATTTTAAGGTATATTCCTTTTATGCCTACTTTTTTGAAGGTTTTATCATGAAAGGATGCTGGATTTTATCAAATACTTTTTTCTGCATCTACTGAGATGATCATAGGCTTTTTGTTTTTAATTCTGTTTTAGTGGCCAGTCACATTTATTGACTTGTATATGTTGAACCATTCTTGCATCCCTGGAATAAAAGCCACTTGATTGTGGTGAATTATCTTTTCAAGGTGCTGTTGGATTTGTTTTGCTAGTATTTAGTTGAGGATTTTTGTGTTTGTGTCCATCAGAAATATTGGTATGTAGTTTTTTTGTTTGTTTCATCGTTTCTTTGCTCTGGTATACATTCTTCTTCATCTTTCGCAACAGTTTCAGTAGGATTCACACCAGTCCTTCTTTGTATGTCTGGTAGAAGTTGGCTGTGCATTCATCTGGTCCTGAGCATTTTTTTGGTTGGGAGACCTTTTTTTTTTTTGTAGAGACAGAGTCTCACTTTCTCCCCCCTCGGTAGAGTGCCGTGGCATCACACAGCTCACAGCAACCTCCAACTCCTGGACTTAGGTGATTCTCTTGCACCAGCCTCCAGAGTAGCTGGGACTACAGGCACCTGCCACAACACCTGGCTATTTTTCTGTTTTTGCAGTTTGGCGGAGGTTGGGCTTGAACTCGCCACTTTTGGTATATGGGGCAGCGCCCTACTCAATGAGCCACAGGCGCCGCCCCTGGGAGACCATTTATTACTCTTAATCTCACTACTTGCTGTTGGTCCAGAGCAGGGGTCCTCAAACTATGGCCCGCGGGCCACATGCAGCCTGCTGAGGACATTTATCCAGCCCACTGGGTGTTCTTGCCACTGCTGCCTGTCCTGCTTAGCAGCTGACTTGTCCTGGCCGCAGTTTGCATGTGTGGAATGGGCGCCTCACTCTCAGACTCCCCTCCTTCTCTCTGTCTCTCAACTCCTCTCAGTCTCACAAGTCTCGAGCTTGCCTGTGCAGAGCCTGCTGCTGCCTGAGAACCAGGTAAGTATAAGTTAGGATTTTTTTTTTAAGTTAGGAGATCTATTTTATTTTTTTATTTTGCAGTTAGTAGGGCCTTTTTTTTTGTGGTTAAGGGGGGTCCTTTTTTTTGCTGAAGTTAGGAGGTCTTTGTGCAGTGTGCATAGGAATTTGTTTATAGTTTTTTTTCTTTTTTTGGGGGGGCGGTTTGGCCAGGGCTGGGTTTGAACCCACCACCTCCGGCATATGGGGCTGTCGTCCTACTTCTTTGAGTCACAGGCACTGCCCCATAGTTTTTTCTTTTCTTTTAAACTATAGTCCGGCCCTCCAAAGGTCTGAGGGACAGTGAACTGGCCCCTTGTTTAAAAAGTTTGAGGACCCCTAGTCTAGAGTTCTATTTCTTCTTGGTTCAATCTCAGGAGATTGTATGCTTTCAGGAATTTGTCCATTTCCTTTAGTTTTCTGGTTTGTGAGGTTATAATTGTTCACAGTAATCTCTTATGAAATTTTGCCTTTCTGTGATATCAGTTGTAGTGTCTCCTTTTTTGTATCTTCTCTCTTGTTAGTCTAGCTAGTAGATTTTCAAGTTTATCTTTTCAAAGAACCAAATTTTCCTTTTGTTGATTTGTTATATTGTTTTGCTGTTCTCTATTTCATTTAGTTCTGCTCTGATCTTTAGATCTTTTCTTCTACTGACACTGGGTTTGGTTTGTTGTTTTTCTAGTTCCTTGAGGTGTAATGTTAGGTTTTTAATTTGTGATCTTTCTACTTTTTTTGATTTAGGCATTTAATGTTATAAACTTTCTTCTTAGCCTATGTTTGCTGTATTTCAAGGCCTGATAATGAAGTTTGTGAACTCATTCTAGAAAAAGTGCTACATACCTAATTGCTGAATGTCACTATGGGCTCCTTCAAAGTTATATACTGATGTTAGTGCCTCGTCCAATCTTCAAAGCAATTTTGGCACTCTTTCTGGAATGGCAGTCAAAGCTATCATTGTATTACCTTTGATGTCCTGAATGTTATCAAAATGTCTTCCTTTCAATATTTACTTTATGTTTGGGTAAAGGAAAAAGTTATTGGGGGCAGGTAAAGTGAGTAAGGAGAGTGTTCCAATGTAGTTATTTATTGGTTAAAAACTTCCTCACAGACCGTGCCAGGTGAGCTAGTGCATTGTCATGATGCAAGAGCCATGAGTTATTGGCCAAGATTTTTGGTTAAGATTTTCCTGTTTCTCTACTAATATTTACTTGGTCTGCTATGCTTCTCATAGTCAGCTGATAATTTTGACACACAATTTGACAAACTTTCACAATGTTTTCATCAGTTCCGTTCATTGCTGGCTGCCCTGACTTCATCAGTGATCTTCCTCTCAGAAAAATGTTTAATCCACCTGTACTCTGCCATTTTCTTCATGGCATTATCCATATAAACTTAGATTAACATGTCCCTGATTTCACTTCCACTGTTGCCAAGTTTAAGAAGAAATTTAACGTTTCTTTTTTGCTCTAATTCAAGCCCTAATATTCTTATGATGGCACACACAAAAGAACTTGCAACACAATAATGAATGTCACTCATCAAAACACTGCCATGTGTTGTCACGGACACAACTATGAGACACTGGCATACCAAGTTGTTTGTACAGTGCTGCCAATATAAGTGCATGGTGGCAAGTTCACTAACTCAATTGCCACACCTTGTACACAGGTTTTGGGATGTTGTGTTTTTATTTTCATTAAAAAATTTTAAGATTTCCATCTTTATTTTTTTCACTGATCTCATAGTTGTTCAGAAGCGTGTTTTTAAATTTCCATGTGTTTGTATAGGTTCTGAAGTTCCTCTTGATATTAATTTCTAGCATTATTCTACTGTGGTCTGAGAAGATACTTGATATGATTTTAATTTTTAAAATATTTGTTATGACCTGTTTTGTGGCCTAATATATGGTCTATCTTGGAGAATGTTCTATGTGTGGAACTAAAGGATACATATTCTGTAGTTGTTTGATAGAATGTTCTTTAAATGTCTATTAAGTCCACTTGGTTGAAAGTCCAATTTAACGCCAATGTGTTTTTGTTGATTCTTCTCTCTTGATCACCTGTCCAGTGTTGTGAGTAGGGTGTTGAAGTCCCTCACTATTAATTTGTTGTCATCTATTTCTTTCTTTAGGTCTACTAATATTTGTTTTATGAATCTGAGTGCTTTAATGTTGGGTGCATATATGAGGTATATTTAGGATCATTATATCCTCTTGCTGAATTGGTCCCTTTCTTATATATAATGGCTTTCTTTTTTTTTTTTTTTTTTACTGTTTTTGTTTTAAGATCTGTTTCATCTGATATAAGCATAGCCATTGCTGCTCTCTTCTGGTTTCTATTTGTGTGCAGTATCTTTTCCTCCCCTTTACTTTCAGTCTATATGTGTCTTTATGAGTGAATTGAGTTTCTTCAAAGTAGCATATGGTTGGATTATGATTTTATTCATTCTGGCAATCTATATATATATATTTTTTTGAGACAGAGCCTCAAGCTGTCACCCTGGATAGAGTGCCATGGCATCATAGCTCATAGCAACCTCCAATTCCTGGGCTCAAGCGAGTCTCTTGCGTCTGCCTCCCAAGTAGCTGGGAGTACAGGCGCCCGCCACAACGCCCGGCCATTTTTTGGTTGCAGCCGTCATTGTTGTTTGGCGGGTCCTGGGGCTGGATTCGAACCCGCCAGCTCAGGTGTACATGGCTGGCGCCTTAGCCCGTTGAGCCACAGGCGCCGAGCCGACTCTGTTTCTTTTATAGTAGTGCCAAAGAAGATGAAATATCTGGGAATTTACCTAATAAAGGACGTGAAAGATCCCTATAAAGAGAATTATGAAACTCTGAGAAAAGAAATAGCTGAAGATGTTAACAAATAGAAAAACATACCATGGTCATGGTTGGGAAGAATCAACATTGTTAAAACGTCTATACTACCCAAACCAATATACAAATTTACTGCAGTCCCTAGTAAAGCACCACTGGAATACTTTAAAGATCAGGAAAAAATACTACTTTGTTTTATATGGAATCAGAAAAAACCTTGAATAGCCAAGGCATTGGTCAGAAATAAAAACAAATCAGGAGGAATCATGCTACCAGACCCCAGACTATACTATAAATAAAACAGCATGGTAATGTTACAAAAATAGAGAGGTAGACATATGGCACAGAATAGAGAACCAGGAGATGAACCTAGACACTTATTGTTATTTGATCTTTGATAAGCCTATCAAAAGCATTAATTGGGAGAAACACTTCCTATTTAACAAATGGTGCTGGATGAACTGGTAACCTCTAGAAGATTGAAAATGTATCCTTACCTTTTAACACTAACAAAAATCAATTCTCACTGGATAAAAGATTTAAACTTAAGACATGAAACTATAAAAATACTAGAAGAGAGTACAAGGAAAATACTGGAAGCAATTGGCCTGGCAGAATATTTTAAGAGGAGGACCCCTCTGGCAATTAAGCCAACACCAAAAATATATTACTGGGATCTGATCAAACTAAAAAGCTTCTGCACAGCCAAGAACACAGTAAGTAAAGCAGACAGACAGCCCTCAGAATGGGAGAAGATATTTGCAGGTTATTTTTCTGACAAAGGTATGATAACTGGAATCCACAGAGAACTCAAACTAATCAATAAGAAAAGAATAAATAATCCCATTTCTATGTGGGCAAGAGACTTGAATAGAAGCTTCTCTGAAGACTACAGGTGGATGCCCTAGAAATACATGAAAAAATGCTCATCATCTTTAGTCTTCAGAGAAATGCAATTAAAACCACTTTGAGATATCATCTAAATCCAGTAAGATTAGCTCACATCACAAAATCCCCAAACTACAGATGTTGGCATGAATGTGGAGAGACAGGAAAAATTCTACACTGCTGGTGGGAATGCAAGCTGATATGCCCTTTTTGGAAAGAAGTTTGGAGAATACTCAAGGAACTAAAAGACCTGCCTGCCATTCAATCTTGCAATTCCTCTACTAGGTAACTACCCAGATGATCAATCATTTTACAACAAAGACATCTGCAGCCATAAAAAGATGGAGACTTTACATCTTTTATGTTTACCTGGATGGAGATGAAACATATTCTTCTTAGTAAAGTATCTCAAGAATGGAAGAAAAAGTATCCAATGTATTCAATACCATTATGAAACCAATATACAATCACCTACACATTCATACAAATGATAAAACACAACTATAGTCCATAAAGAAGAAAGAAGAGGGAGAGAGGAGAGGAGAGGGAGGCCAGGAGGAGGGAAGCTATTTAGTGGGACCTCACCTAATGTGCACAATGCAAGGATACATGTCAAAACTATTAAGAGTAGAGTATAAATGTCTTAACACAACAAATAAGTGATGAAGGTTATATTAACCAGTTTGATGTAAGCATTCCAAATTGTATATAAAATCAGCACATTGTACCCCATAATTGCATTAATGTATGAGGTTATGATTTAATAAAAAGAAAACCCCACTTTATAGATGAGGAAACTAAGGTTTTGAAATTATGTGGCCAGACTTACCAGATCTCAAATTAAACCTTTCTGTGTCCTACTTTTTCAATAAAAGAAAAAAAAGAAGTTCCTGGTCCCAAGGGGAGGTGGAGCCAATGCAGACTCCACCCCTCTTGGCCCCTCCCATCCAACTCCTACTCTAGGCCCCTGCCCTGTGTCCTCCATGCTTCTGATTTCTCATTGAGGGGAGATGGCTCCTGGGGTCCTACTCAGGAAGAGTGTAGACCAGGATCCTTCCCCATCAGCTCTGGTTCCTTCTTCTGGCCTGGACATGGAATACTCCTTCCTCTCGCACCCCCACAGAGTCATGAAGACTTCATCCTCAGACCTCCAGAAGCCACTTGGACTCCACCCTAAATATCCACCCTGTTCCCTGGTCCTCCAGGGAATAGAACCTTCCCCGCAATATTTGGAATAGAATTAAGATGAGTCTAGGAGATTGTGGATGGGGTAATGGTGTTTCCATCATATGTGGACTCAAAACTTGGTGTTGAGGGACTGGGCCACCTGGAGGTTCTGATTCTGAGGTGGAGACTTCAGCAGGTGGGTGGGCGGGAGCCTCTGTCTAGTTTCCATCTGGTCATTTTCTTCTGAAGTTCACCCACATCTTGTCTCACCCTCCCTGACCTTCCCCCTAACTGAGACTTAAGGGGTGGGTGCCCAGGAATAGGAGGTCTGCTCTATTTCCTCTTCTCATGGCTGGACCCTCCCATGGGCCCACCCCCTTCAACCTTTCATTTCTCACTGTCCCAGAGCTCAACTAGGGCACTGAGCTGACTCTTTGAGCTTGAGAGGGCAGAGCCAGGGATCCTCATCTGAGACCATGAGCTCCAGGGGGTCACTGGGCAGTGACAACAGGTAAGGGGAGGGGCTGTGTGAGCCATAGCACCTGTAGGTCCCACTGTGGGCTGAGGTCACAGGACTCATAGAGAATTCAGCCTGGAACTGCCCAGCTCGGGACTTTGATCTGAGATGTAGGGAGAGAGGCTGCCCACTCCTTGATCATAAGGAAAATGTCTATCTGGCTCTGTGATTGACATAGGAGAGTCGCATTTTCTCCTGAGGCCACTGTAGAACCCAGTTGTACCATATGGAGGGTCTGTTGGGGAGCTGTCCTAGAAAGAGGAAGAAGGGTGGAGTGGCCCCCACTTTATTCTCAGATGATACCTTCCCATGGCCCCTCTCTGATGACCCTCTGCTGCGGTCCCACCTGGGTGACAGGGTCTGTTTAGACCTGTGGATCTCACTGGACCCCCTTTCTTGAGGAAAGAACCTTGGGTTAGGACTCCTAAGTTTCCTCTCACCTATCACCATCAGCTGAAGGGGGGGTCATTGGGATCTGACCAGCCAGCAGCTCTGTAATATCGACATTGATGTTGCCCTGCATAGTGCTCTGTCATAAATGGAATGTTGAACTTGGCCTTGTTTTTGTCTGCCCAGAAAGTTTGCTTTATATACATATCATACTCCTGGGTATACAGGGTCCTCTGACATCAGATGGTCACAGGGCTCACCAGGTTATCACAGACTCTGGTAGGTCTGGGGAGGGTCCTTGGAAAGAAATCAGAGGCTGGGTCCCAAGGTACCCCCACCCCTCAGATTCTCCACTCTCACCCCAAGACCCTCCAGATGTTCCATTCCCCTCAGTCAGCCTAGAGCTACTATTTCCCATCTCCAGCTGTCCAGGGATCTCCCCTTGTCTGCAGTTAGGAGAAGGGAGCTGTGGCAATTGGGGACAGACTCACCTGCCTGTATGTGGGTGCTGGGGGCCCAGACTCAGCCCTGGAAGAGAGATCCCTGTGAGAGATTTGTTGCTTGAAGGCTGAGCACGTCTTCACTTTCCTGGGATCCTCCAGAGCTCTTGGGGTCTCCTGATAGAGCAGGGCCTGGCTGTGGGGTGAGTCCCTCTTAGACCAGGGTCTCCTCTACCCCTCCTTGTGTCTCAATGAGGCAAAGCAGGACCGGAAGGATGGGGGTCGTGGTGCACAGATGGAGGAGACCACAATGCCATCAGGACAGACAGATTCAGAGTTTGGGTTCTTCCTATAATGACTTGTCCCATCAGCAGCCCCATAGAAAGGGGAACTTTCTAAGAGCCTGGCTCCGGTTTTCCCCAGGCTGGGGTGTGCACCAGGTACCAGAAGACATTTCAGGCAGAAATGGGCTCTCCTCTGATCCTTGGACACTGTTTTCCTAGTCTTAACTCCTTCACACCCAAACATCAGCTCATTTATGGAGTTTTTCCATGTTCCTGGCCATGGAAATACATCCCTGGCCAAATAAAGAGAAACCCTGAGTTTCACAGCTCAGATTATCATAAAGGAGATACTCTTTGAACATCCCCTCTTCTAGCTACTTGAAAAATACAATGCATCATTGCGAACTATAGTCACCCTACTGTGCTTTATAACACTAGGATTTATTCCTCCTGCCTTGCTGTAACTTTATACCCAGCACCAACCTTTTCCTATCCTCCCATCTCCCTCTTCCCTTCCTCAACTGTCACAACCACAAATCTGCCCTTGACTTGTAGGATATAACCTTTTAGATTTTGCATGTGAGGGGGAGGTCATGTGGTTTTTATTTTCCTGTGGGTAGCTTACCTCATTTGCATAATATCCTCCAGGTTCATTCATGTTGCCATGAATGACGATATTTCAATCTTTTTATGACTGAATAGTATTTGACTATGTATACTGCTTTCATTTACTTAGGTGGATTCCATATAAATGCTGTCACGAATAATTTTGCATTAAACAAAAAAGAGCAGTTAGTTATCCCTTCAACATATTGACCTCCTATCCTTTGGGTCTATATACTTAGTAACGGGATCACTGGATTGTATGATACTTCTATTTTTACCTGTAGAGGAAACTTTACATTGTTTTGTGCAATGGCCATACTGACTTACATTCATACCAACAATGCACCAGAGTTGTTTTCTTTTCCACTTCTTTTTGTCTTTTCAGTAACAGTCATTCTAACTGCAATAAGGTGATATTTCATTTTTTTAAAATTTCATTGTTGTTTTGATTTGCACTTCTGTGGTAATCAGTGATGTTGAGAATTTCTTTATAAACTTGTTGGCCACTTGCATGTTTTCACTTGCGAAATTTTTATTCTGGTCCTTTGCCAATTGTTTACATTGGTGTTTAAGGGAGGGTTGCTGTTGTGTTATCTGAGTTCTTTGTATATTCTGGATATTAATCTCTTACAGTGAAAAGTTTGTGAATATTTTCTCTGCTTATGTGTGTTGTCTTTTCACTCTGTTTGTTTCCTTTGCTGTACAGAAGCTTCTTAGTTTAATATACTCCCATGTGTCTGTTTTTGCTTTTATTGCTGTGCTTTTGAGGTCTTCTCCATAAAAATCTTCTCCTTGACTTGTACCAAGAAAAATTTCTGCTAGGTTTTCTTCAAGTGGTTTTATAGTTTTGGACCTCACATTTAATCCTTTAACCCATTTCGAGTTGACTTTTTTATATGGTGACAAATAGAGGTCTAGTTTTATTAATCAGCATAAGGATGTCTACTTACCCTTTCCACCCCCTGCCATTTGTTGAAGAAACTGTCCTCCCCCAATGTATGTTCTTTGAATCTTTGTAAAAAAAAATCACTGGGCTATAAATTTTTGGATTTCTTGGTTCTCAATTTTTCTGAAGTCATTTATAAGTTCTTATATTTCTTTTTGTGGATTCTTGAGTTTTTCTAAATACAAGCAGTTCTTGGATTATGGATATCCTCAGTTACTGCCTTCAGTACTCACAAATGAGCTCTCAAGATTTCTCGTGAGAATAATTTATAATTATATAATTAAATTAATAATTCAGGAACTAGTTTCTTTTTTGCATGTAAGCAAGCCTGCATGGTACAAGGAGCTCACTGGCACAGCATCTTTATGCTGGTGGCTAGCACCCTTGTTTATACAGTTGCTTAACCATTGCATTACTTTCATCTTAAGAGAGAATACAACATTCTCTATGACCAAGCCAAGAGGTTTTCCATTTTATATTTCTCTCTGCTTACCCTGGTGCAGAGAAGAAAATAATTGCCCTATCAAGATGGCAATATTCCATCTTCTACTACATATCTGGACCCCATCTACATTTTCCCTACCTCCTGCTAAATGATGGATTTAACTCTGAATGCTATCAACATAGCATGCTTGGACTTGTATCTAAACTAGACACTCTTCCTATTTTTCCTGTCAGGACCCAGCCACAGGAGAGAGGCTTTTGTGATGCTGTCCGCAACACTCACCTAGAGGTCGCCAGGCAGCTCTGGTTTCAGCACCATGGCCAGAGTCAGCTAGGCAGCTCCTATTTCTTCCCATCATTTTCTGGTCTCTTAGCTGATAGGTTTGCATAAGCTAAATTTTAGGACTCTTAAATAGAGTCTCCCTGAAGAAGTCTAATGAACATTATTATTTATTTCATATGGTTAGGATAAATTGGAAAAAGGAAAGAGGATGTTGGTGATTAATTCAAACTCCTTTCACACTCCATGGATTCTGAATAGGAATAGAATTCAGAAGCTCGAGATGTTTGCCTCAATCAATAAACACACAGAACAAACACCAGCATGGCCCATGGTGTCATCTAGAGTTGATTCTTCCCCATTTGTCTTAGGAGTCATCTTCTCAGGTCAAGTTCAAAATACCAGCTTTTTGTGTATTGGCCAAAAGAAAACAGGCTTGGAATCACACCAGACTGCTTAGAAAACCTGGATCTGGACCAGATGTGGTGGCTCACACCTGTAATCATAGCACTCTGGGTCGGGTGGATCACCTGAGCTCAGGAGTTCGATATTGGCCTGAGGAAGAGAGAGACTCCATCCTTACTAAAAATAAAAAAAGGCTCAGTGTCCATAGCTCAGTGGTTAGGGTGCTGGTCACGTACACCAGGGCTGGTAGGTTTGAATCCAGCCTGGACCTGCTAAACAAAGAACAACAACAAAAACAGCTGGGTGCCTATAATCCCAGCTACTAGGGAGGCTTAGGGAAGAGAATCGCTTGAGCACAAAAGTCTGAGGTTGCTGTGAGCTATGACACCAGAGCAGTATACAGATGGTGACAAAGTGAGACTATGTCTCAAAAAAAGGTAAACATAAAAAAATAAAAAATAAAAGGTAAAAATAAAAATAGAAAAAACTACCTGGAATTGTGGTGGGCTAGCTATTTGGGAGGCTGAGGCAAGAGAATCTCTTCAGTCCAGGAGTTTGAGGTTGCTGTGAGCTAATAACAACATGGCATTCTAGCCTGGGGCAACAGAGTGAGACTCTGTCTTAAACAAACAAACAAACAAACAAACAAAAAATCTGGATCTGCCTCTTGATATCTCTTATCCTTAAGGAAATCACTGCACCTCTCTTAAGTGAAATCACAAAATCACTTGTCTTTTCTAGAAAATGGTGATCATGATGATGTCTGCTTCATAAGGGTGTTTGGAGAATTGATAATCTCCAAAATCAGAGATGAGTATTCTTTCTCTGATAGAAAGCAAGAGATTTACCTAAAAGAGAAGGCTTTGCAACAAGGCAATCTAGTGTTTTATTATAGTTCTGCTTCTACTATTTGACTTAGGGAGAGTTATTCACAAAATCCTCTTGTCATCTTTGAAATGATGATGCTTTTATGTACTTCACAGGATTATGATGAGGGACTGCATTGTTAATACATGTGATGCATAAAATGAAATTATAACATGTTTTAGGGTTCATTGCATAATGCAGGATAATATTACTATGAATATTATTATCACTGTGTGTGCAGTCTTAAACGTTTTTCAGTAATAATAGGATTGCATTTGAAAATCCTTAGACTTCTAGGAGACACCTGTGCTTTGGTATCTCCTTCACTTCACACTTAGGACTAAATGTGGAATCCCCATCTCCCATGCCTAGGTCAATTTCTTGTGAATTTCCTAGGCCTCAATTCCATGAATGGACTGTATCCATTCATTGATACATTCATTCACCTTGCCCCTGGCAGAAGGGACTGTATTCATTCGTTTCCTGGCCAGGGAACCCATGCACC
>CAUYON010136284.1:0-23064 GCA_963573935.1 Arctocebus calabarensis
CTTTTCTTTTCTTTTTTTTTGAGACAAAGCCTCAAGCAGTCCCCCTGGATAGAGTGCTGTGGCATCACAGCTCACAGCACCCTCCAATTCCTGGGCTCAAGCGAGTCTCTTGCCTCCGCCTCCCAAGTAGCTGGGACTACAGGAGCCCGCCACAACGCCTGGCCATTTTTTGGTTGCAGCCGTCATTGTTGTTTGGCGGGCCCGGGCTGGTACGTGGCTGGTGCCTTAGCCCGCTGAGCCACAGGCGCCAAGCCAAAGTCTCAGTTCTTAATCGTGGCATTTCTGTGCATCGTTCTCTCTAGGTGGAATTGGCTGTGTAGGTCGGGACAAGGGCCAAGTTCGAAAATGCCTTGACGTGGTGGAGATCTACAACCCGGACGGGGACTTCTGGCGAGAGGGCCCTCCCCTGCCGAGTCCCCTTCTGTCCCTGAGAACCAACTCCTCCAGTGCAGGAGCAGTGGACGGGAAGCTCTATGTCTGCGGGGGATTCCACGGAGCAGGTACTGGGCCTGTTTTAAATGTTTCCAAACCTCCTTGGTGTTGATTTGACTTCTCTTAACTGACCTGACCACCAGGAGGTACTGAGAGCAGTGTGAGCACTGGCAAAAGCATGGCTTTTGGAGTTCAAGGCCCCTGAGCAACTCACCGAGCCTCTGGGCCTGGGTTTCCTCATCCGCAGAATGAAGCTGTCACTTCCACGGGCTGATGTAAGAATCCAGCAGGATCTGGTTTATAAGGCCCGCTACACGCAGCAGACCCCCAGTGCGTAGTGGTATCGTGGGAAGAGAGGAGAAATGGGGGAGGTCGCGTCATGCCCAACAGTAGGATTGAAGGAGAGAAGGAGAGAGTTTCGAATGGGAAGAGCCAATGGAAGTGGCAGACACCCAGGAGCTTTGGGTCTTACTTTATTGATCAAAACTCAGAAGACTTTCTTATTCCTATTCCACTATTACCACTTGAAATTAATTGCTTGAAAGCATTTCTAAAATAATATCTAATGCATATATTTATTACTGAACTTCGTGTCCATACCTCTGAATGTATCATTGCATTCTGTAGTATGGATTCATTATTTTTTAATGTAACAGGAATATTTTAAAATATGCGTAAATCTAGTAGGCAAATATCTCCAAAGTCTGATTAATTGCATCAGTAAATAAGACAGAATGTAGGTATATTAAAAATGACAAAGTGTTTAATTCTAACCTCACTAACAGAAGTACCAGGCCACTGTGTCCCCATAAAACATAAGTCTCAAGAGCACTTAAAGTTTGGGAAGAATGCCAAATTAAAATAAAGCTGATACTGCAAACATATAATTATATAAAAGCTAAAGAGCAAGGTTTTTATTACAGATTAAAAGAGATTTAGGAGATATAAGAACCCAATGCAATGAGTGGAGGTTATTTGGTTCTTGATTCAAACAAATCTTCTGTAAAAAGGTATTTTTCAGATAATCTGGGAATCTGAATATAGACCAGGGATATTTGATAATATCATGGAATTATTAATTTTATTAGCAGTAATAATGGCATTGTAAAAAAGATAAAGAAGAAAGAAAAAATATAAATAATTAGAGACTGTTTAGAAGTATCAATAGCCAGGTTGTGTCCGGCGTCTGTAGTCCCAGCTACTCAAGAGGTTGAAGCAACAGGATCACTTGAGCCCAAAAGTTTGAGGTTGCTGTGAGCTGTAACGCCACAGCACTCTACCAAGGGCAACAAACTGAAACTCTGTCTCTGCTCGGCGCCTGTGACTCAAGTGGCTAAGGCGCCAGCCACGTACACCTGAGCTGGCGGGTTCGAATCCAGCCCGGGCCCGCCAAACAACAACGGCGACTACAACCAAAAAATGGCCAGGTGTTGTGGCGGGCACCTGTAGTCCCAGCTACTTGGGAGGCGGAGGCAGGAGACTTGCTTGAGCCCAGGAATTGGAGGTTGCTGTGAGCTGTGATGCCATAGCACTCTATCCAGGGTGAAAGCTTACGGGTCTGTCTCAAAAAAACAAAATAAATTAAAAAAAAGAAACTTTGTCTCAAAAAAAAAAAAGTATCCATGGGCGAAAATGTTGCTGTCTAAAATTTTTTAATAGATCGAGGTGGTAAGAACAGATTTTAACAACACTGGTTCATGCTGATAATTATTAAAGGGGGATAATGAGTACATGGGGCTTTATTTTACACTTGTGTTTATACTTCAAAGTTCCCATTTACTTTTTCTTTTTCCATTTGTTCTTCAGAGGGTTTTCCAGAGATATTTTAAAAATCTTTTTAATATCTTTTATATTAAACATTGCACACCATGCTTGGGTACAGGCTGTACTCTTTCGGCAAGGAGGCACAGGTAGGAGCCCTTGTGCAAGGCCTGCATGTGAGGAGGGAGGGACCCCAGTGCAGGGCACTCCTCCAGCAAGCTCGCCACCCCGCGTCCCCCCACAGCCACTGAGCTCCTCTGCAGTCTCTGGAAAGGCAGAGAACAGAAGGGGCATCCACAGGACCCCCAGAGGGATGAGTGTCTTCTAAGGACCTAGAAGATATTCCATTCCGCCTTGTTTCTTTCTCTTCTCTTTCTTGATATTATATTGAGTTAGAGAATTGATATCCTCCAATCTTTCAAATGTGTATAATAACCTCATACCATGGCCAGTGTCCCTTCTTGCTGCAATAATGGACTGATAATGATTCTAGCTGGAGGGAAAGGGATTTACTATATGAGCTCTCAAAGTCCATTTTAATTATTTGGTTCTAAAGTGGTAGATTGTTTGGGGTTAGCTGAATGAATTGTCACCAGGATTTTATGCAAAACAGAACAATTTATGACAGCATGCCCATTATGATCTCAAGATCTCATCATTAGGCCGAAAACAAACGTCAATTGTCTCTCCCAAGTGATAAAGACGACTCGTCTCAGTTATGTATTCAGACCACCATACTCAAGAAATTAATCTCTTTTAATATAGTCAATTCAATGAAATTTTATTGAAATGTATGATGAACAGGTATTTGGGATACAATCTTGAGATGTTCAATTTTTGATGGGAAAAACATATACAGAAACATGTAATAAATATGGTAATTTGTTAATGGTTAAAAGAGGAGGTTGAATACCTCTATTTTCTCTTCATTCTAAAATGACAGTTAGTGGGAAATATCCAATTAGACAAGGACCAGAAGAGAGAAGAAGGTAGCAACAAAATTTTGGAAGCTGGAATGCAGATGAATGATTAGTTAACAAGTAGACTTGAACAAGTTGAATTCTCAACTGGTAATAGGAAAGCAAAAAACAAACAAAATCCTGATTTGTACCACAGATGCCAGATAATCTCAGGAATTAGCAATAAAAAGTAACTGTAGAAGAGGGAATATAGTAGTGAGAACATGAAGATTAATCAGAAGACAGGAAGCCTTATAATCCCCTGCTCGACTGTCAAACCTCCTGCTCTGCTGTCAATGATGAGATAAAGCTCTTCTCTCACCCCCACAAAGACTGGAGCACAAGACAGGGGTTGCAGTCAGGCGTCCAGCAGCAGAAGCAGGAGGGTTGAGCGGGAGACCGCACCCAGAATAGGCAGGTCCCCAGCTTTCTTCCCTCTCTGGTTCCCAGCACGTGAGTGGCCAGGCCCTTAAGTTAAGAGATTGAAGTGGTCTTCTTTGGGGATCTGCCGACACCCCAAATTAAGCAAAGGCAGACCACCCTGTAGAGACTCTCACGGGAAAGTTTTTTGTAGTATCCCACTCTGAAATATGATCAAACAGCGAAGGACAACCGGACAGCTGAGGAAAGCTGCGTGTGAGGGACAGAAATCAGAACAAGAAGAGCAGCCAGAGGGGACAGAGACTGTGCCGGGACAGGGGGAGAAACCACTGCATCGATAGAGCAGGAAAAGGAAATTGAAAATACTCCTTGGAAAGGCTCGGCGCCTGTGGCTCAGCGGCTAAGGCGCCAGCCACGTACACCTGAGCTGGCGGGTTCGAATCCAGCCCGGGCCGGCAAACAACAATGACGGCTGCAACCGCCAAAAATGGCCGGGCGTCGTGGCGGGTGCCTGTGGTCCCGGCTACTTGGGAGGCAGAGGCAAGAGACTCACTGGAGCCCAGGAATTGGAGGTTGCTGTGAGCTGTGATGCCACAGCACTCTATCCAGGGGGACAGCTTGAGGCTCTGTAACAAAAAAAAAAAAAAAACTCCTTGGAAATTACAAATATTATACCAGAAATTAAACCTACAGTAGAAAATTTGGAAAGAGGAAACTTCTTATTTTTTTTTTTAGAGGGAAAATAAGAGAAAGAGAAATTGAGTCCAAGAGGTCCAGCGTTTGAAATTAAGGAAATCTCCCAGAACTAAAGTCGACAGATTGACAGGATCCTCCAGCTGCTCAGGACCCCAAACTAAAGCACATCGCCGTACCCTTACTGAAAATTGGGGGGAAATAAAAGATCCTAAAAGTTTCTAGAGAGGAAAAAATTCGTGTCACACAAAGTGCCAAGTATCAGATTTCTGAACAAGGACATTGGAAGCTAGATGAAAATAAGCAAATGCCTCAAAAATTCTATGGGGAAATTGTTTTCCACTTAGGGCACACTTTCAGACATGCAATGCTATAAAAAATTTTCCTCCTGTGTGCCCTTTTGTATGCGTCCTCAAAAATGAATAGATAAACCAAGAAAGGCTGGACATAGGATCTAAGAAACAGGATGAAACATAGTCGAGAGGAAAAGAGACCCCGCAGAGGACTCTGAGGGCCAATCCAAGAACCAGCAGGCACGTGGCTGAGCTAAAGATCAACCTGTAGAGAATGGAGCAGGTCAAAAGTGCTGGGACAGATGTCTCCAGGAAGGGGAAACTGGTCAAATCTTAGTGTTTTGAAAGAAGATATTAGATAGACACTTAAGAGAAAAACAATGAAAAAAAGCCAATTTCAGACAAACAGTAAGTTATGCAGAAAAGGAAATGTATGCCGCACAGTCCCTCTGTGGATAGCATTTTTAATAATGTCAAAATAATGTCAATATTAAATATTAAGATGACAAAAACTATGCCTTAACTGTACTGGACAAATGGGGAAATGGAAAGTAAGCGGATAGGGTAGGGATGTAAGAGAATGCTAAATCCACATTTTCCATAGCGGACATCAAGAGTTAATGCTTTCATCCTGGAAATCAAGAAGTAGAAATAGTATAAAATATGTTATTGCTGTTAGAGATATAGTGGTCAATGCCAGAAAAAATCAGCCAGTGTGGAAAGAAAAGCAGTAAATGGGAAGGATTCCTTATTCCTAGTAAAGCTATCTAAATCATGTAAGTGGATAACTAATAAATCAAAATCTAAATTAAAAATACATAAATACAGTACATATAATAGAGGACTAGCAAGGACAGTATTAAGGAAAACATTACCAGGTGAGTCTATTAAGAGACAATTCTCCATGGGTCGCAGGCGTCTCTGCCTGTCTCACGAGTGGAAACATTACCGCCTTCCAGGGGCGTACAAACTTGTGGCTTCTGGGCCACATTGGAAAGAAAAAAGTTGTCTTGGGCCACATGTTAAATACAGAAACACTTAACAAAAGCTGATGATCAGGGGAAAAAAGGTGTATTCAAAATTGTCATATCTGCCACCACATATAAGCAAAAAAAGTCCTCACATAATCCATGTGTGGCTGGGCGATGCTGGTTCAATACCCCAGTTAGACTATCTCTTCAAATACCTTTGTATAGCAAACAGCCTTAAAAGGTATAGTACCTCCTTCTATAGCAAAAGGCAGGGATGCTCACTACCCATTATAAAAGATTCTGGTTCCTTAAGTTCAGGGTTTCTCTCTAACAGTCCAACCCACTGATTATACATCTGTCAGCTGGCCTTCTTCATATTGCCCTGTGGAAATATAAGCTCAAATAACTAGCAAAAATATTACTAATACTCTAGCCATTTCTCTTACCAAGAGTGACACTGTCCTTCTCATCTGCCCTGGGAGGCTCGTGTCTACTATCAGCATCCATGACACTGCCACAAGCCTACTTATAAACCCCAGACCCTTCACAGTTCTTGCCAGAGTCCTGGAACGCACCAAGTGGCTCTGTTCCCTACCTCCAACACAAGACGAGGAAGCCAGCACTGTGTTTCAAAAAGGCCAAAGCCTGTAACACCAGTCCTTCACAGGCTCTCACAAATTCTGATACCAAAAACTAGACAAAGACATTGCAAGAAAACTATAAGATATTACACTTGATAAGTATAGGCAGTGACTTGCAAAAAGAATTATATACCATCGTGCACCATGACCAAGCAGGAGGGCTGATTCACCATTCAAAAACTGATCAATATATTTGTTTTACTTTGTATTCATTGTTGCACAGCGTCAGAAGTCAATGTAATACATCAAGTTAGTAAAGGACGGAAAGCGGATAATCATTTCAGCATATGCAGGAAAACCTGTTTGGCATAAATGGTGAATGTATCCTGCCTTGCAGACTTTCTTACTCTGTAAACCTTTCTCTTCCTCAATAAACTTTTTGTTTCATGCTTGCCTTAAAAAAATAGATACAGAAAAGGGATCTGACAAAATTCAACCCCTTTCATGGTATAAACACTTAACAAACCAGAAATAGAAGGCAAATTCTTTATCCTAATAAAGAGCATCAGAGGAACCTGAGGACAAAAGTCTCTGACCATCACTAAGACTTTGGGTAATCATTCTTGTGACTCCCTCTATGCCCATGGTATTTGGGAAAAAACCTCTCTCTTTTTTATTTTATTTTTATTTTTTTGCATTTTTTGCCTGGGGTTGGGTTTGAACCCACCATCAGGCCTGTAATCCCAGCACTCTGGGGCTGGTGCCCCACTCCTTTGAGCCACAGGTGCCACCCTAACCCTTTCTCTTATTAATCTACCATAATTGTGAGTCAATCTTTTAGGCAACCAACCAAAGGGAAAAGGGCACATTTTCCCGATCCCTACAAAGGTGAGTTTCTCTCCGGATCTGAGCTGTCCTTGGACAGAGCTGGAAGCCACAAGGGAGCCTAGTGGAGGAAAGCAGGGGGAGCTGGATTCCGAGGTCGAGGGCCTAGAAAACGAGCTGAGAGATGTGCTACAGATTAACCCCAGAATGAAGTCCCAAGATTGGTTTTTGTGGCCTGGATGAGATGGCGCCATCTTTCTTCTCTGATTTTGGGCTCATATGATATCTAGAGGAGCTCAATGAGAGGGAGTTCAAAAATTTAAGGAGCATTTCAAGCAAGAGACTTTGAATCTTGAACTCGAGCATATTTCCTGGAGCGAAATGAAAAAATCATCCCGGGAAGAATTGGCCAACCTGCTCATCTGGCAATATGGGGCACAGCAAGTGTGGAATTTGACCTTGAGGATATTTCCCAGGATGGGTAGGCAAGATCTCTGGGATCAGGTCCAGAGAGAGTGCGCAGAACCTGTTACTGGTGACTGGCTGGTGCCAGAGTGTGGACAGGAGGAACCGTGGTCCTCCCTGTGTGTTGGCTTCCTGGGGAGCACTGGGCAGGCTGGTCCAACGTGGGCACCCTTTGTTAGTCCTACCAAGGCTCCAACTTGGTTCTTCCTCTTGCCTGATGGAAGAACTTTAGAAGTACATTGTTAAAATTTAGAAATGTATAACCTGAGCATTCTCCCTACCACTACAGATAAAGGCAAAGATCCCTTTTACCACCAAACCTGCCCTCATACCCCTCTGTAATTCCCCCACATAACTCACAGATACCTTCCGTTTCATCCATATGTTTTTGCGTAGTTTTAACACTTGCTGTATCTTTCAACAGTGCAGCGTTGGGATTTTTTTTAATCACATAAAAGATGTCACACTAGTTACACTATTCTGCAAGTTGTTTTCACTTAGTGTATCGTGATATTTATATATAAACACACGCATGTGTGTGTGTATATCAACACTAACAAAATGAAAAAACTCCCAGAAGAATGCCTTTGTGTGTGTACAACATGGGTAAACAGTGGGAGAACTTGCAGAATGATTTGTTTAGCAAGATACACGTATGTGTGTGTGTTGCATCATGGACAGAATAAAAGCAAAACCTTTTTTTTTTTTTGGTATACAAGTTTTAATATATGTATACATTGTGGAATGGAACACATGTGGAAATTTAAAAAAAAAAAGCATCAATGGAAAATCCACAGCTAACATCACATTTAATGCTGAAAGACTGAAATCTTATCCTAAAGTCAGGACTTAGACAAGAACGTCTACCCTTGCCACTTCAGTTCAACATGGGAGGTTTTAATCATGGCAAGTAGGACAGAAAAAGCAATAAAAGGCATCCAGATTAGACCAGCAATAAGTAATTGCATATGACATGGTCTTGTATTTAGAAAATCCCAAGGCATTACCTAAAAGCTACCAGAGCTAATAAACAAGTGCCGCAAGTTGGTCAGACCAGAGACCACTTGCCCGCAAAATTGTACTTCTGGACACCTGCAGTGAAAAATCCAAAAGTGAAATTAAGAAAACAATTCGTTAGGATAAAATACTTAGGAATAAATTTAACAATGAAGTGCAGGATTTATACACTGAAAATTGCAAAACATCATTAGGAGAAATTGAAAACCAAGTAAATGGGAAGATATTGCATACAAAAATTGATAGGCTGCTCCTAAAATTTATATGGAAATGTAAGACCCAGAGTAGCCAAAATGATCTTGTAAAAGAAAGAACAAAGTTGGAAGACTCACCTTCCTAATTTCAAAGCTTACTTCAGAGCTATAATAAACATGATTGGCGCAGTGACAGACGTATAAATCAGTGGAACAGACTTGTGAGTCCAGAAATAAACCCTCTACCTGTGATCAATTGATCAACAAGGCCGCCAAGACAATTCAATGAGGAAAGCATTCTTTTTTCGGCAAATGGTGCAGGAATAATTGGATATCCCCATACGAAAGAATAACGTTTATTCCTATCTCATACCATGTAGAAAAATGAACTCAAAATGGATCAAAAACCTAAACAGAGCTACAACTGTAAACTCTGAGAAGAAAACATAGGTATGAATCTTTGCGACCTTGAATTAGACAATGGTTTCTCAAAGGGCACCATCAAGAAAAATGAAAAGACAACTCACAATCTCAAAATGATTGCAAAACATGTATCTGATAATATATAAAGAAAATGTCCAGCTCAATAATAAAAAGACAAATACTTTTTAATTGAAAAAGGGCAAAGAATAGACATTTCTCTAATAAATATAAACGAATGACCAAGTGTTCATCATTAGCCATTAAGGAAATGCAAATCATAACGATGGCTGTAATCAAAAAGATAATATCAACTGTTGTCAAGATTGTAGAAATCAGAGCTCTCACACGTGGCTAGAGCAAGCATCCAACAGTGTGGCAAGAAGGGAGGGCTAAATCCACACCCCCCGGGAACAAGGCATGCATGTGGGTGAGGGGCACACTTACAACTTGACTCAGACTGCAAATGCAATTCATGTAGCCAGATCATTTGTACCCCTGTAATATTCTGAAGTTTAAAAGAAAAAAAAGGCAGCTGCTGTGGAAAATTGTCTGGCAGTTCCTCAAAGGGTTAAACATAAGCTGCCGCATGATGGGCAATTCCATTCCTAGGCATTTACCCAAGAGAAGTGAAAATCTAGGCAGGTGCAGTGACTCACACCTGTAATCCCAGCACTCTGGGAGGCCAAGGCAGGAGCATCCCTTGAGCTCAGGAATTCGAGACCAGACTCAGCAAGAGCAAAACCTGTGTCTACTAAAAACAGAAAAACCAGCCAGGCGTTGCAGTGGGCACCTATAGTCTCACCTCCTCGGGAGGCTGAGGAAGAGAATCGCTTTAGCCCAGGAGTTTGAGGGTGCTGTGAGCTGTGACACGACAGGACTCTACAGAGGGCGACAAAATCAGCCTCTGTCTCAAAAAATGAAAATCTATGTCCACACAAAAACTTGCACATGAATGTTCATGGCAAAAGTGTTCACAGCAACCAAACAGCAGAACCTGAGTCCATCCTCGATGAACAGACAGATGAAATACGGTCCAGACACAACCGTGGAATATTGTTTGGCTGCGATAAGGAACGAGGTCCCAAGATGAGCTATAACACGGAACCGTGTGAACATGGTGTGAGTGAAAGAAGGCGGTCACAGAACTCCATGTGTCGCATGAGTCCATATACAGACGTGTCTGAAAAGGCCAGTGCATGGAAACCGAAGCAGATGTGCGGTCGTCAGGGCCTGGGAACCCGGACCCCACTGCAGACAGGCCCAGCATTGGTTTGGGGGGGAGGAAAGTGTGCTCTGAAATTAGATGGTGATGAACGTTGCACAGCTCTGTCAGCATGCTACCCATAAAAATACAAAGCCCCTGAAAACTTGTCTAAGTTTTATCTAAAACATTATTTTAGAACTTGATATTTTATTCTAAATTTTTAATGCATTTTCTGATATATGAATTAAATCTCAATCAAGCTGTCATTAAAGGAACAAAGTCAGAGCTCTGCCACTCATCTGTCCCCAGTGTGGTCAGCTTTGTGCTTGGCGCTGATGAGGCGAATCGAGCTGAACAGCCCACGGGGAGCCGGGTCCTCAAGTGAAAGAGGCAGAGCGGGCCCCTCCCAGACACAGAGCAGGGCTTCCTGAGACACAGGGAAGACACTGGTGGCACATGACACCTAGTGGCAGGAACCCGCTCCCTGCTATAAGAACTCCAGGAGATGACAACATCGTGGCCTTAGGAACAAAAGATAACTGTTCCCGTGCTTGACACAGAAATCCCGCCTTCTGGGGACCACATGGGCGTGGACAGGGGTGGGCCTGGTGGTAAGTAGGACCAACTGACTCCCAAAGACGCAGTCCCCTGTGTCCAGCGCAGCTGGGCCCCAGAATTCTTGCATTTCTCATGAAGAGGAGCTCAGAGGGCTCGGCTGACAGAGTCCCTACTTTGGCTCTTGTTCTGTTGCAGGAAAATGGAGAATTAAAACAGACACTTATACCAACAATGTCACTCAGGTGCCTCAAAGTGTGAGATGCTGAGTTCCAGGGAACAGTTTTTCCCAAACTCTTTTATACCTTTTTTTTTTTCAGTTCAATATCAGCTACATGGTTATGGCTACAGACATTAGCAAGCAGGGTATTATTATTAGTTACAAGAGTCTTTTTCTTTTCTTTTGCTCTTCAAGGTTATTTCAGCTCAGCATAAAGTTTGTTCTTATCTTTAGAGGAGTCCTTGTGCAGCTGCCTGCTGCTTTCTCGGGATCTCTAAAAAGTGTAAGACGTACATCTCCTTCCTCGAGTTCCAGCTGCTGGCCCTTTGAGACGCGGCTGCTTCTTCCTTCCACGCTCCTGTTTTACGTCCATCTCCCCTAAACCTCTGGGGAGGCGCCCCGCCCCCACTACAGCAGCCCCTAGACAGACGCGATGTGCAAGTGTAGCCACTTTGTTCTTCCTCTCAGATTACAGGGAAGCACAGGGAGCAGTCTGGGGGTGCAGGAGGCCAGATTACAGGGGAGCACGATGAGCAGTCTGGGGGTGCAGGAGGCTGGATTACAGGGGAGCACGGTGAGCAGTCTGGGGGTGCAGGAGAAAGGATTACAGGGGAGCACGGTGAGCAGTCTGGGGGTGCAGGAGGCCGGATTACAGGGGAGCACGGTGAGCAGTCTGGGGGTGCAGGAGGCCACATTACAGGGGAGCACGGTGAGCAGTCTGGGGGTGCAGGAGGCCGGATTACAGGGGAGCACACAGAGCGGGCTGCGGACGCAGGGGGCCGGCTGTGTCTCCATTTCAGCTGCACAGGGCTCCCCTGTGGCCAGGTGCTCTGGGAAGTCTTTTCTGCCTTCAAGCCACCCGAGCCATTTCTACCATCCTCCCTGGCCAAGTGCTAGTGCACAGCTGAGGTTTTCCCCTTAGCCTCATCCCCCACAAGTCTTTCCCTCCTTCGCCCACGACTGGAAAGGCTGTCTGCCTCCCCTGTCTGTCCAGAAAGACCCTCTCACAAGTCACCCCTCTGTCCCTCCTAGTCCAGCCTGTGGCCCAGACTTAAGGATGGAAAGGCTGTAAAGGAAAAATCTGAATTATCAGAAAGGAAAATGCTTTGGAAAGTACTTCAAAATGAATCCTCTCACTAACAAATGTCGAAGAAAATTGACGGCTAGCTGGCACCTGTCATGGACGGTGTACCAGGGCAGCTCTAAGCACTTGGCATCTGCTAATTTATGTGATTCTTACCACAGCCTGTAAGGTAGATACTATTATTATTCTGTATCAGTGATTTTCAACCCGTAAGCCACGAAAGGATCTTAGGTGTGCCACCAACATTTTTAGAGATTACTAATTAAATTATTTTTGAAAGAAGTTCAAAGCACAGTTAAATATCAGCTACATAGTTATGGCTACAGACATTAGAAACCAGGGTATTATTAGTCACAAGAGTCTTTTTCTTTTCTTTTGCTTTTCAAGGTTATTTTAGCTCAGTATAAAGTTTTAAAGTAAAGTATAAAGTAAAAAGTTTCCTTTTTATTTATTTTTTTACTCTTTTTTTTAACCAACAAAAATGTAAGTGTGCCATGGAAGTTTAACTATAGGTTCCAGTGTGCCATGAGATTTAAAAAAAAAAAAAATGATTGAAAAACACCGCTCTATATTACAGGTACAGAAGCGAAAGCCGCCTCAAGAGGTCACACAGGGCTGAGCCCCAGAGATAGAAATACAAATATGTCCAGTCCCAGCCCTGACAGAGCCAATCGAGGGCACAGTAAGGACGTAGCCACATTAGTGTCTGAATGCAGCAGTGCCCAACCTCTCTGGCTCCAGGGACCAGTTCATGGAACAGTTTTTCCACCAACAGGAGGACGTAGGGGTCCGGGGAACTCAGGTGGAGATGGGAGTGAAGGAGAGAGGCTGTAAATACAGGTGGAGCTTCACTCACTTGCTGGCCACTCACCTGCTGTGCAGCTGGTTCCTAACAGGCCCCAGGGGTTGGGGACCACAGGAATAATGACTCTGCCAGCTACTCAGAATGTAGCTATGCTCTTTATAGAAATATCTGCTTCCAATTCTAGATCACAAAGACCATGTACAAGGTGAGCTTAGGGTATCTTGCACTAGAAAGCAAGTTAAGTGGTCAAGATTTAAGGGAATCGGCTCTGCGCCTATGGCTCAACGGGCTAAGGCGCCAGCCACATACACCTGAGCTGGTGGGTTCGAATCCAGCCCCAGGGCCTGCCAAACAACAATGATGGCTGCAACTAAAAAATGGCTGGGCGTTGTGGTTGGTGCCTGTAGTCCCAGCTACTTGGGAGGCAGAGGCAAGAGATTCGCTTGAACCCAGGAATTGGAGGTTGCTGTGAAGTGGGATGTCACAGCACTCTATCCAGGGTGACAGCTTGAGGCTCTGTCTCTAAAAAAAAAAAGACTTAAGGGAATCATATCAAAAAACAGAGAAGTCAGCTTAAAAGGGCATTCACTAACCAAAGTCAGAATAACTTAAACAGCAAAAATTGTAATCAGCTAAAATTGACTGAAACACATTGAATAAAAAGCCAGCTAATTAATATAGAAGGAATGAGAGAAGGATTGATAAGATCATCATTTTGTAACCTTGAATATAATAATTGGTTCAGGCAAAAATCATCAATAGATGCTGAAAGCGTTGGTTGAAAGGCTGTGAAGAACAGGATGTTCACGTGCACCAGGGATGGATCACATGCTAATCGCACAAGAAAGATACATACTTTATAAGTGAGAAGTCACCCTTGTAACCAAATCATCATCAGTATAATGGAATAATTTTATGTAATAGTACAATGCAGAGTGTGGAGGCTTCTTACACCCCCACCCCCAACGACCACGAAAATGCTTGACTGTGTCTAATCAAACCTCTACATTTTTCCAGTTTATAGGAAGTAAAAGAGGAACAAGGTAAATGGCTCTATGAGGAAAATAAATGAATAAATTCAGAATGTGGGACATTCTACAAGAAAACTTGCTCTAATTCCTAAAAAGGTCAATATGAAATTATTGGGGAGAAAAACCCATCCTAAATGGCAGGTGACCAAAGCAATATGTATGGATTTTTACTGGATTCTGGCTTGAAAATAACAGCTTTGTTAGACATTTTGGGAATACATGGGGAAATTAGCATACGTACAGGATATTGTTTTATTTTATAGAATTAATGTTCTTTTTCTTTTTTTTTTTTTTTGAGACGCAGTCTCTGTCACCCTGGGTAGAGTGCCGTGGTGTCACAGCTCACAGCAAACTCCTGGGCTCAAGGGATCCTCTTGCCTCAGCCTCCTAAGTAGCTGGGATTACAAGTGTGCACCACAATGTCCGGCTAGTTTTTCCATTTTTAGTAGAGACCCAGTCTCCCTCTTGCTCAGGCTGGTCTCTAACTTCTTCAATCCACTCAAGCAATCCACGTGCTTCAGCCTCCCCAAGTGCTAGGATTACAGGTGTGAGCTGCCACACCCAGCCTAATGTTATTTTTCTTAAGTACAATAATGATTTTATGATTATCTAAAGGAATATCCTTATCCTTAGAAGAAGCATGCTGAGTATTTAAGAGGGAAGTGTCCTGTCTGCGATTAATTTTTAAGGGTTTCAGGAAAAAAGTGTGTGTGTACATGAGGTGAGGGATAAAGCAAATCTGGAGAAATGCTAACTATTATTGAATCTAGATGCAGAATATACCATTATTCATTGTACTATTCTCCCACATTTTTTGTTTGTTTGAAATTTCTCAAAATAAAAATTAAGAAAGAAATGAAGCTTTGGTGGCCACTGCACTATCAATTCTATTTTACCCTAAGACTATTGGCTACAAAGAGAAACACAGTATTATTGAAATCGTCTGACCTTTGGTATTCTCCTCAATGGAGAAATTGTACTGAAATTGTGATGTCCTGGAGAACAGTTACAACTTTGACTTTCGACTTCCTATCTAGCATATGACATATATACATATATCAGTGCGTGTATGCGCGCGTGCCAGTGCTTAAATACACTGTACTTACAATATATACCACTTCTACGTCCAAAAACAATGGAGACAATTTACAGAATAAGCATAGATACACTAAAACTAAAATCATGCCTAATGGTAAGTAAAGGGAGCAATTATACCAGAATACCTAAGCTAAGAAAAATTTCCAGAATTTCGCTTAGCTTCCTAGCCACCAAGGTGAAGAAGGAAAGTGGTGGATTCTAGACCCCTTGTTGTGGGAGGCACCCACAGCCCTCCCACGTCTGCCCCGCGCTTTTCTTCCTCTTCCACCTGTGCCTCTGTGCACTCAGGGGCCCTCAAGGACGCAGGGCAAGAGGGCTGAACGTTGCTCTCCCTAGACCCACAGCAATGGCCTGTGGACTGGCTCCTGTACCGGCCACCAGGAAAGGAATGTCCTCCAGCTGAAGGAAACTTGTCCCTGAGAGGGAAGCTAAGATGTCACCCTGAAATTCTGGGGCCTGGCCGCATCAGTTCATGGGCTGATGTGAGGGACAAGTTCCCTGTTCTACTTCATCTGACCCGTTCTTTCCCCTCTATACCATTTGGCTTCATTCTCCAGTTAAGTTTCCAGGGAATACAATAAGCGTCTGTCTTAGTTTGCGTTCCCTCTGAAGCCGACCTTAACACAAGGATTTGACTGAACACAGTTTGGGGACCAAGTGCCTGCAGGAGGCACAAACAGGAGAAGAGTAAGACTGGGAGGAAGGGGGCCAGTGGGGGGTGTCGTGTGACGGTCAGCCAGTCCCGTCAGAAGATTCTGAAGACAGTGCAGAACACACGTCAGGGTTATCTCTCCCAGAGGTGAAGTATCTGAGGCTGTGCCATGGTACACTGGCACGCTGCGAGAGGATCTTAAGTGCACCAAGAAAATGTTTAAAGGTCATTAATTAAATGATTTTTGAAAGAAGTTCAAAATATCAGGAGCACTATCTGTTTCAGCAAAGATGTGCTGACCTTGCAGTGGTGTCAGCTGACTGTCCCTGTCTCATCCCGCTTCTTACCATGTGAGACATCACCGGGTTTGTGCCCTTTCTCTAGAACGTCTCCCAGAGCAAAGTCCGTCTCCGTGCTCTGTGCCGAGCTGACATGCAGATCTCCGGATCTTTATATAACAATTTTCTATGTTTTATAAGATTTTGCGAATTTGAAAGAGTGACAGTGATTTGTTAGCCTGAGATATCATTTTCTCTGCAATCTCTAGCAAGCTGGGGACTGCTAAAGGAGCCCGCTGGTGGCTGGGCTGCAGGCAGCAGAGAAAGCCCGGCATCGGTCACCGCTGTTTGCGAAGTTGGCATGACAGTGGCTGTGAGAGAATAGAATTTAGGAGGATTCTGTTCCTGCTTAAACTTCTTGTTTGAAATGATTTCAAGCCTACAGAAAAGTTGCGAAAATAAAATGGAATTATGAATGCCCAGATTCACCTGTTGTTACCATTTTCCCTTGTTTGCATTATTTAACATTTGCTCAATGGCCCGACATGCAGACAAATACATTATTGTCATTCGTATAAACAGATACATAATTTTGTTCTGACTATATGTGAGTAAATTGCATACAGCACACCCTTTACACCCACATACTCCCTGTGCAGAGTCAGAACCTTCTCTTTCATTAACAGAGACAGCTAACAACTTTAGGAATTTTAACACTGACTCTATACTTTTATTTATTCTCCTCTTAGTATTTCCATTTTGTCAACTCACTTACAAATATTCTTTCTATAGTATTTTTCTCTCCTTACTAGCCTAATATCAGGTATTGTTTTTCTTCAGTTTCCTTAAATCTAGAACATTTCTACACATCTTTTTGTTTTTTGCCTTTTCACAACATTAACATTTTAAAATACTATAACTTTCTCCTTTTAAAATAAAATAATTCTTTTTGAGCTCTAGCCAATGCTTCCTTGTGATTAAATTCATGTTGTACATTCCTGGATGGAATATTATGTAAATGATATACAATAATTTCCCCATTATCTGACACCCATGGGGATTGGTAGATTCAGGATAAATGGAGTTTCAGATTGCTTGAGAGTTACTATTAAAAATAGGCCTAAATGGGAGACATCTGTGGCTCAAGGAGTAGAGCACTGGCCCCATATACCGGAGGTGGCAGGTTCAAACCCGGCCATGGTCAAAAACTGCAAAAAAAAAAAAAAAAAAAAGGCCTAACTAATTCTATACCCCTGTTATTTATACCATATCATACCATAAACTCTGTACTGACTTGACATTAATATTGAAATACACTAATTAAAGACAAATAAAGATAAACTTCACTTACTATGTTTTACTGTATCATAAATCACTTTGCAAACACAGTGTACAGTATACTTTTAGTTAAAAGGCAGTCAATACACTTTTCAACTTCACTACTATGTTTTTTAACTTCAAGTAACACACATTAATACTTAAAACTATTAGAGAGAGCGGCGCCTGTGGCTCATCAAGTAGGGCACCGGCCCCATATACCGAAGGTGGCGGGTTCAAACCCAGCCTCGCCGAACTACAAAACAGAAAAATAGCCGGGCGTTGTGGTGGGCACCTGTAGTCCCAGCTTCTTGGGAGGCTGAGGCAAGAGACTCGCCTAAGCCCAGGAGTTGGAGGTTGCTGTGAGCTGTGTGACGCCACGGCACTCTACCGAGGGCGATAAAGTAAGACTCTGTCTCTACAAAAAAAATTAAATTAAATTAAATTAAATTTTTAAAAAATGGCTTCTAAAAAAACTTAGTAGGAACTCATTTGTAATCCATTACATGGAACACCAATTATCCTGTGATCAAAAGTGATTTTGCACATGCGTTCCTTCAATTTGATAGAAAATATAAAAATCTTTGATGGACAGCATTAACAGGTTCAGCTTGTGGCAGAGTTCAGCCAGTGAGAGGAGAGAACAGGAAATGGTTCGGTGAGAGTATGATGTTTGATGCCTTAAGCAATCCTTCTGGATGGGAAAGACTGCCCAACCCCAGGCTAACCAACCCTTAAGGATAACAAAGGCTCAGGGGATCAAGCCTTTGATGCACAAACTAACCGGACCAGGGGCTCCCCCCAGCCCCGGCATCTCAGGAGACAATGTTCCCCAAAGCAGGTACCAACTAGAGACCACCCTGTAGCCTAAAGCCCACTGGAGTTACTCAAACTAGCCAATCCTACGTGACACCTGCCCTGCCCTGCCTATGGCCTAAATCTTCTCCTTACTCCTGTCTTCTGCCTCCTGGCCACCAGGCGTCCTTCCCCTGTGCTGGGCCTCCTGCCTCTTAGATCTGTGAATGTAATAAACTTTGTTTTCCTAGCCTACACCTGCAGGGTATTCACGGGCCCTGCTGCCTCCCTGCTGAGGGCCCTGCATCCCCCTGCTCTGCCTGAGTCAGCCCCTGCCCAGCTCCAGTGCCCATTCCTCCCTCTGCCCTCCAGGTGTGGGGTGACAGCAGCCCCTCACTGGTGTCAGTCCTAAGTACCTGCCATCCCTATGGGTCTTCCTCAGCCCTGTCCATAGCTTTCCAGAGGTCCCCTTAGGAAGCTCTCCCCAGTCACCCAGTGTGGCTGTGCCATCTGTTTCCTGAAAGGACCCTGGCGGAGCTCAGAGAGGGCGGTGGCTGACACTGGGTCACGTGGCTCCAGCTGTGCCCCCCTCGCAGGTACAGAAATAAGGGCAGTTTCGTCCCTGTTCACAGCACTGCCAGATCGCTCCCATGATGTCGGAGCCTACTGTGGACGATAATATGCCCGGTCAGAACTCCCTGAATAATTTTTGAATGTGTGTTGTAACATGCCTTTTCCAGTTCCTTAACCATCCAGAACTCTGTCTTCCATTTAAAGATGTTGATCTAGCTGCCTGTTGATTTGGATACCTAACGCTACGGGTTGAGTTTGTGCCCTCAGAAATTCCTATTAAAATTTGATCCCCAGTGTGGCAGTGTTAGAGGGAGGTGTTTGGGTCATGGAGGCAGCGTCCTCACGAGTAGATTGGGAGTGGGCTGGTTCCCAGGGTAGCGGGTTGTCGGAAGGAGTTGATTGGGAGTGGACTGGTTCTGGGTAGCGGGTTGTCGGAAGGAGTAGATTGGGAGTGGACTGGTTCCCAGGGTTGTCCTAAGGAGTAGATTGGGAGTGGACTGGTTCCGGGTAGCAGGTTGTCGGAAGGAGTAGATTGGGAGGGGACTGGTTCCCAGGGTAGCGGGTTGTCGGAAGGAGTAGATTGGGAGGGGACTGGTTCCGGGTAGCAGGTTGTCGGAAGGAGTAGATTGGGAGGGGACTGGTTCCGGGTAGCAGGTTGTCGGAAGGAGTAGATTGGGAGGGGACTGGTTCCCAGGGTAGCAGGTTGTCGGAAGGAGTAGATTGGGAGGGGACTGGTTCCCAGGGTAGCGGGTTGTCGGACGGAGTGCTGCTTCCTGGGCTTCTCTCTCTTCCTGGGCGCCCTCCCTCACCATGTGATCTCCTTACACATGCCCACTCCCCATCCACCAGCCTGAGGCCCTCACCAGATGCCAGAAGCAGGTGCCCAATCTTTAACTTTCCAGCCACCAGAATCATAAGCCAAATAAACCTTTCTGTCTTTCTTTTTTTTTTTTTTTTTTTTTGAGACAGTCTCACTCTGTCACTCTGGGTAGAGTGCTGTGGTATCATAGCTCACAGCAACCTCAAACTCCTTGGCCCAAGCGAGCATTCTCCCTCAGCCTCCCGAGTAGCTGAGACTACAGGCGCCTGCCACACTGCCTGGCTAGCTTTTCTAGTTTAAGTAGAGACAGAGTCTCACTCTTGCTCAGGCCGGCCCTGAACTCTTAAGCTCAAGTGATCTTCCTGCCTCGGCCTCCCGAGGATTACAGCTAGGATTACAGCCATGAGCCACCACACCCAGCCTAAAACTCTTTTCTTTATAAACTACCCAGTTTCAGGCTTTCTGTTATCGCAACAACTAAGGGGACCCAGACAATGCCTTTTAGAGAAAGTTATTTAGTACAGAGACAATGGCTGCTGAATTTACTGCCCTGTGAGACTTTGCCTTCCTACTTTGCTGTTTTTTAGATCGCCATGAGGTCATCTCCAAAGAAATCCTGGAGCTGGATCCATGGGAAAACCAGTGGAATGTTGTAGCCATCGATGTTCTCATGCACGACAGCTATGATGTCTGCCTGGTGGCCAGAATGAACCCCCGAGACCTCATCCCCCCGCCTTCAGACTTGATGGAAGAAGGCAATGAACACTGAGGTGACCTTGCTGGAGGACCTCCCGCTGTGTCTGCAAACAAGGCCCTGGGCATGGCAAGGGCCCACAGCGCCTGTCAGTCACGCCGGACACGTGCATTGCTTGCGTAGTGGCCGCAGGAAGAAGCAGTGTGCGCTGGGTGCTGGAGGGGCACGCAGACCTGCCTCAGGCCCCTCCCAGTCTGCAGGAAGACAGGACACCACAAGGCCCAAGTGGTTATGGCCACCAGAGGGGCACAGGGCGGGGCCACGGGACGGCAGGGGTTGGAGGGTCTCCCTCCGCTGGGGCAACAAGAATAGCGTTGCCACGGGCAGGGCCTTGAACTAGGCCCGAAGATTGGGGAAGACTCAGTCACACAGGTGCAGCTGACGAGGAGGCCACGGGAACAGCCCAGCAAGGGCCCAGAGGTGGGAAAGCAGGGCCCACTGGCCGGATCCCAGCTGAGCCAGGAGGGCTGGGGAGGGAGCACAGGATTTGCTACTAAGGCTACAAAAGGACTTTGCAGTTAAATGACCAGCACCTGAAAGAATGAGGCATTTGGGCCTGGTCCCTGAGCAGGGGAATTTCTCAAACTACTGATGTTAAAGGAAGACTTCTTGTGCTCTAGCTTCGGTTTTGGAAAGTCCTGTGTATTGCCGTTCAGAAGACCCTTCTACCGCAGCGACATCACCCAGCAGCCGAGCTAGGAGCAGCCCACAGGTTCATGACAGCCTGGGCGCTCCAGCAGAGATGTCCTTTGCCCACTTCTCAGACACACACCACCTCCTGCAGGTTGGCTCTGGCTGGACAAACTGGCCTAAGCCTGGGGCAGCACCTGGGGCTCAATGAGTAGGGTGTAGACACCACATACCAAGGGTGGGGGGTTCGAACCCAGCCCCAACCAAAACTGCAACAACAAAAAAAAACTGACCTAAGCCACCCACCCCTGGGACCCCAACTGAGGAGAGAGGAAGTGACATTGCTGGCCGCCCTCTCGGCCCAGTCTTTGCAATATCTTCCCCAGGGTTGGATGGTTTTAGGGTAGAGACACCTGCTTCGGCCCACAGTTGAGCATAATCAGAAGACAGCCGCTCCCAAGGTATATTTTAAGGATGATATTTAAATGACACATGGGAAATCCATCTATTTTTACTTACCCTCTATATCTCTGAAAGCTCAGTGGATTTGAAGGCAATTTGGTAGCCATTCTTCCACAACTTCTCAGAAGGGTTTCATGTTTAATAGGCTCTTTCAGAAGCAGGACTGGTCATTAACACACAAGGATTTTCCAGGAGGGAGACCAGCTCTAAGGGAGGAGGCTGCTCTTTGGAGCCCAGCTGTGTGACTGTGATGGCTATTAGCCCATGTCCCCAGTTTCCAGCTGCCAAGCAGGCAGGAGAGGCAGGCCCAGTAGAAATAGAGCCCATTGGAAACCTGTTTCTGCCACCAAGGTAGGAGAACATGAGACCCAGCTTTGCAGTTGCCAAGGAGGCGCGACTCTAGGGGAGAACACGCCTGTCTCTTCACAGTTGTACCCAAGAGCGCAGGAAGCACCTGACGCACAGGTGGGTCTTGGGGCAGCCAGAATGGGGCAGCATCTCCAAGCCAAAGGGCCTGGTCCCTAAGCATGTCCAGGATCTGAGTCAGATTGAGCTCACCCTTCTCCCTGGTGGAGGGTCACCTCTGTGGATTCTTCCTCTGCAGAGATAGAGCCGTTCCTCTGAGCTGGAGGTGCTGGCTGGAGCCAGGGTTGGGGACGGCCTCCACAGGGCCTCTGCTTCCCCAGGTTCCTCGCCCTGTGCCTGCTCCACCTACTTGAACTTGCCGGAATCCACTGCATTTCCCTGGCCCCAGGAGGCCTGGTGGGCACCCAGGTTAGAGATCTGGGCTCTAGTCCCAGCTCTGCTCTTAGCCAGCCATGTGATCTTAAGCAAGATGACCTTTCTAAAGCCTTATTCCCTTGGTGCAGAATGGGAAAGGGAACAGCGAGTACCTTGTAGGGTCGACCGCGCATTGAGTGAGAAAACGCTGAGCAAGGTGCCTGTTAAACACCAAACAGACACGCGCTGGCGGCCTCGGGACCAGCGCAGCCTCCTGGGGCTTCAGCGGGACAGGTGCCTAGGACCTGAACCAGCCACTCGGCGCCTCAGGTTGGTGGCTGAGAAATAAGCAAGAGACCACTCAGATCTGAGGTCCCTGCAGCTGTCCAGGTCACCTTCAGAGACCCCGAGGCAGCTCGCCAGAGGCCCGAGGGTCCCGCTGGGTGCGACCATCACCCATGGAGGCATGGTGAAGTAAAACCCTGTCAGGATGGAGCTTCCCCAAGAGCACGGAGGGGGAACCCAGGAGGACACCCAGCCAAGACAGTTGGTGACCATGACTGGGACTGGTTTACCCTGATGCACAGGGAAGTGCCGAGAGACATGCTTGTTCAGTCATTCTGCAAACCCCTGAGGCCCAAACAGAAGCTGCACACACTTCGGATGTCGGCCTTAGCTCTCCTCTGCTCTCTGCGACACGCACCCAGTCTCCTGCGAATTTGCAGAGCCGGTGCTTCTGTTCTGACTGTCCTGTTTATAATCAAAACAGCACACTCCTGCCCTCCTGTGGCTAGATACTATTAGAGATTCAAGCCTGAGACATTCTCCTTATTTTCACTCGCATACAAGGCTGTCCCCATATCACGTGCCGAGCTCCGTAGAACCCACCCCCACACCCCACACCACCCCACTCCCGTCTGCTAGTTCTCTGGATACAGGATCCCCTGGCACTGAGCAATGAAACACCCAGGGCAGTGATCCCGGTGCTGAAGCCAACAGGAGACTGCAGCTGTCACCGCACCCCTCGGGGGTCCAACAGGACGCATCGCTGTTCTCACTGACTTGGCAATG
>CAUYON010136285.1:0-15363 GCA_963573935.1 Arctocebus calabarensis
GGAGGGAGGGAGGGAGGGAGAGAGGGAGGGAGAGAGAGAGTGAGAGAGAGAGAAAGAAAGAAAGAAAGAAAGAAAGAAAGAAAGAAAGAAAGAAAGAAAGAAAGAAAGAAAGAAAGAAAGAAAGAAAGAAAGAAAGAAAAAAAGAAAGAAAGAAAGAAACTCACAGTCAGTTAAGCTAGGGAGATAAATGCAGACACCATTAGCAAATATACATTATGTGATCAATTCCAACATGGAGGTGTGTGCAAAGAAAGCACTATGGAATACAGAAAGGAATGTGACTAATAGAAAGCTTCACTGAAGTGGTAATGTTTGAGGCATCTCAAATAACATTTTCTAAGTGAAGAAGTATGGGGAGTACCTTTTATGTGTGGAATTGAAGAATTTAGAGAGTGTGGGAGGTGTGAGGAACTGCTCCAAGTACAGTGTGCCTGGAGCCCGCTGTAAAATAGAGTGAACTCCCTCTGGGTGCCTATGACTCTCTCCAGCAGTGAAAACCACCTCTCCACAAAATTTCCAGTAGTCCCAGAACTTCTTTGCAAGTGCCAATACATTTTCATTGAACTTATTTAATAGTAACACTACTGTCTTTCTCAGTAGCTCAGCATTACGTGTGTGAATGTGAGGCTACCTGTGCACTAAATCTACCAGGTTTTTGCAGTGCTTTTGAATTCATGAAAACTTTGTGAATATGTGTCATACTTTGTCCTCGAAAAATACTTGCATGTAATGATTTTTAGAAGAATTTTTTGCTTATAAGATTCAAAACTGGCATATTTATGTGGGGAACCAATGTGAGCCTGACACTCACCCTTTACTTTCTGAGTTAACATCCTTTTATAAATGTTTTTCTGTTATCATTTCTTCAGGGTATTAAAGAAAATCAATATGATTCTAAATAATTCTGCCTTCTTTAGAAGACAATGAATGTTGTATTTGATTCAAAGCATTTCATTTGTTTGTTTGTTCATCGTTGTTTTTTGAGATAAAATCTCACTCTGTCAACTTAGGTAACTTGTTGTAGCATCATAGCTCACAACAACCTCAAACTCTTAGGCTCAAGTGATTCTCTTGTCTTAGCCTCCTGAGTAGCTGGAACTACAGGGTGCTCATCACGACGCCCAGCTAGTTTTTCCTATTTTTAGCAGTAATGGGGTCTCACTCTGGCTCAGGTTGGTCTTGAACTCCTAAGCTCAAGCAGTGCACCTGCCTTGGCCTCCCAGAGGGCTAGGATTATGGGTGTGAGCCATCACACCTGGCTCTCATAATTTTTCTTTAAAAGGTGAGTGAGAAAATGAGTAATCCAGCCATGTGGAGGTGGAACGACTTAAAGGTAGCCCCATCACAGAAAGCCCATTTACTCTGATGGAGAACAGGGGGAAGGGAGCCCATGTCATCAGGGTTGAGAAAGAGGTGAGAAGGTGTTCTAGAATTTTGCAAATGGGCCTCTATTATGCCTCTTGCTTATAAGTGACAGAAATCCAATTTAAGCTGGATCGAGAAAAATAACTTTTAAAAGGTTTACTGAGTATCTTCCAGGGTAGGACTGATCAGACAGGCCTGAATGTAAATGCTCCATGGATATCATTGAAATGTAACTATCTTTCAGCTCATTTTCTTATTTGTCAGCTTCCTTCTCATGTAGCCTCTCCTGTCATGTTGACAAAGTGGCTACTCACTGGGTCATAACTTCATAGCTCAGCAACAATGGCAGAAGGAGAGCTTCTCATTGCCAAAAATTCCAATGAAATTCTGGGATTGAGTCTACTGGACCAACTTGGGTCATGTGTCAAGATCTGAACAAATCACCACGTGCAGGGAGTGATGGGTCAGGGCTGCATTGTCCTGGGTCTCAGAGAGGGCAGAGCTTAAGAGGTGGGCAGCCCCACTGGGGCCTGGACGGAGGAGGTCCAGGGCACCAAGGCTCAGTTATGGCAGTGACAGGCTCACTTGTTCTCAAATCTGTTTTCTCTTCTTCCTAAGCACACATTCTAAGTATAGTTCCCAGCTCTTGACAGTTAGGTGTGGCTATGCTGCTGAGTTCCAGCCCCTGAAGGATGGGGAAAAGTCCCATATATCACCTCCAGGCTCATAAACTCTGGTAGCCATAAATGGGACATGGAGAAAGCACATCATGGAAAAGGCGTCTGGGCCTTAAGTCTTTACCACTTAGAGAAAAGCTGCTCACCAAACCTCTATGGGGATATTCTATTATGTTTGAAAGATTATGCATTTTGAGAAGTCGTGAGAGGAGCTAGCATTATCTTTGCTAATAGAGGGACAAAAATCAAAAAGGGGAATTTGTAAACTGAGCAGGCCAAAATGGCTCGTGTCTACTACGAAGCTTCCACATGTTTGGTGCTAGAGATTTCAGAGGTCCTGATGGGTTCAATTAGTCAGCTACCATGGCTGGGAGAAGTATTGGTCATGGAGTCCAAAGACACGGACTCTGACTCTGCTACTGATAACTGTCTGACCCTGGGTATGTCACTTCCCTTTGACCTTCATTTTCTTCATCTGCAAAATGGCAACATCTGCTTAACCACCTGACTGAGAGACTCATATAGTTATGTGAGTTTGGGTGTGATGCGGACTGCAGAAAGCCCCAGGCTGGCTGTAAACAAACTCATAGCCTGGTGCTGTCTGCAGCCTTGAAAAGCATGCAGATTTGCCCTATGGATTAGACCGAAGTATTAATGAGTCCACTTGGCCTCAAATAAAAAATATTTTGTCTCATTCAAAGAACCATAAAGATCAGCACTGGCCCATACTTTGGGAAGAAAAACCTGAGCAAGATACATATCCTGCCCTGTAGGGAGAGACAGCATGGCGGTGGCCAAGTCTGCTGTCATACAAGCTGGAAGCCACACTCACACCTCCGCCCCCCACTGCCCCTGTTTCCTTCCCACTCTCACAAAAATCCTGGCCACTGCTCACAATTTTGCTTCCTGGTTTGTTGATGTTCGCTGAAGCTAGCTACTTCTTCCCCATCTCTCTTGGACCAGTAAAATCCAGTCTGGTCCAGTCTACCTGCCATAAGGCTGCCAAATTGTCCTACCAAAACACAATTGTGCTGTTTCTCTGGACCTAGAAACCTCTGTATCCTGAATCCAAGATGCACGAAACCCATTTTGCACAGCTTTGGGATCCCTTGCAAATGGATCTCAACCTACCTTTTCTAGTCTTGTTAAACCCAGTTTGGGTCAAACATACCATCTCTCCATTCATTCCCTGCACATCCCAGCTGCTTTGAAAACTCTTATCTCTGCCTGGGAGTTTGGAGGTCCAGAAAGCAAATGGATGGTGCTCGGGAGACATCAGAGCTGGAGATACAGATCGGGAATCACTTTATGGAAGTAAGATCTGAAAATCCAAAGCCAGTGAGATGTAGGCAGAGAAGAGGCAGGGAAAGGGAGGAAGGGGAATCTCAGGAAGACTGATGTTGGGGTGGCCTTGTGAGCTAAAGGACAAAGCTCCAAGGTGGAGGAAGAATAAAAAGACATCAGTGTGGGAGGAGAAATGGAAGAGGAAGCAGCACAGAACACAAGGAAACAGTGTGACAAGAAGGAGGAAGGGTCACTAGCGCCAAAAGCTGCAGGGAGACCGGGTGGGCAAGGAGAGAAAAGAAACACTCACTGGTTTGGGGTAGAAGAGAGCCAGAGATGGTCTTTTCGTGAGGTGGAGCCAGGCTGCTGTGGGTTCTGGAATGAGGAGGAGGTAAGGAAAAGGAGGCAGTGCTAGGATTGGACCCTTTCAAGAAGAAGCTGGAGGAAACCTGAGTCAGCTCCTGCATCTGGCCCTGGGGAAGGGAGCCGCTGTCTGTGTCACCCTGTGGAGATGTCCGTTGCCACTAGCTGCTTCTGAGGGCCCAGCCAGGCTGCTAGAGCGAGAGCTGGTTGTGACCACCATGGGAAAGGAACCAAAACAATAGGTGCTGGAATCCTACTAACCTCAGATCATTCCTCCTTCACCACCAACTTTGCTCACCTTTGCTCACCTGTCTCACAAATGTCTCCTGCAGGGAGGTCCTGGAGGCCACTCCTCACGACCTGCTAACAAAGCAGACATCCCCGGTGAAGCCCGCTGACACGGTCCCGAGCATGAGATTCCCGAGACTCTGAACGCGGGTCCTCTCGGCTGCAGTTTGGGGACCTTTGGCAAGTCACATCTACTTGAGCCTCAGTTTCCTCATCTGTCAAATAAGGACAATAGTTTTTACCTTAAAGGGTAGATGAAACCAGAAAATGGATGTTAAGCCTTGCAGAAAATTGCAGTTTGTCTTGTGAGTTCGTTCTGAACAGCGTTCCTCTGACTGCGGAAATGCATGCTTGCCTGCAGCTTTTCAGGCATGGCCCCCTCTGCTGCTCTCTTTCTCTCATAACCCACATCCAAAGTATCAAAATCCCATGAGCTCGACCTTCTACAGACGCTGAGTATCCCACCCTTCTCACCAGCTCCCCCATCATCACTGTCACCAGCACCAGCATCCCTGCCCTCCTGGAAAATTGTAGTAGCTGCACAGCTAAGCTCGGGATTTACAACCCCACGTTCCCACAGCCCCTCTTCTCTCAAAGCAGCCAGAATGGCCTCTTCCAAAATGCAGCCATTATGTCATCCTTCCTTCCAAACTCTCTAATGACTTCTCACTGCATGTACAAGAAAATCCCAACCCTGCCATGCTCTGTGAGGCCCCGTGACCTGCTCCCCACTGCTGAGTGACTTCTCGCTGCCCTGTGACCACACCATCCTCGTTCCCACGGCACAGCTTCTGCTCAGATGCATGAATCACTCCCTGATTTTATTTCCTTTAGGTCTTTGCTCACACAGAGCTTCCTCAGAGATGGCTCCTGGACTATCCTATTTCAGAGCGCCCCCTGCCCAGCACCCCAGCCCCACCCCAACCTCCCCTCTTTCATTCTTCATCACTATCCTGTCCTGCCTGACTTTGCAGAACACTGACACCATGTTCACATATGTTTGTTTAACCCCCATCTGCCCCAGTCAAGTGCAAGTTTTGTTGGAACAAAGACTGTTCTCTTGCTTGTTATCCTCAGTACCTAGAACAGTGCCAGCTGGTACGTCCTGAATAAACATCTGTCGAGTGACAGGACCAATGTTCTTCCCGCACGTGTAGAATGGCAGTGCCCTCCGTACACAGTCCTGCTCCATATACAACAGATGGTGTCCCCTGAGCCCCTGACCCTGGCAGTCTCGATGCCTTGAAAGGGAAAGGAAAGAGCACCTTGCTTTATTTGAGCCACATAACTGGTTTCGGTTTAACTTTTGAGTTGCAGAAGGTACAATCATTTACTTCTCTTTTAGAATATTACTCTATGGATACCTTCTCATGGCTAAATATTCCAACCCAGTGGTAAACCAAGTAAGTGATAAAAATTTCCTCTTTTTTGCCCACAGTCCAATCCCACACGACATCCAAGCAGACACCACTGCAGTGGTCTGAGGTGCTTCCTCAGAGACCCTGCTCTATGTGGATACACACTTTGTCGACATGTATATGTAAATCTCCCTTCTAAAAAATGTGATCAAACTGTGTGCTAAAGGCAACTTTTTTTTTTTTTACTTAGCAATGCATTTTATGTGTCTTTCCACCTGAGTTCATCTCAATTGCCTGCGCTCGTTTTAGTGGCTGCCTGGTATTCCTAGCATAGATAAAATTGAACTTTATTCAACTTTATTGCATCCAGTGTAGAAGGAACATATAGTCCACCTCCTCTTCTTGGCTATTACAAACACTATTGTTGCAAATTTCCTTGTACACACAATACAATACACATAGATATTTCTGTTGAGGAGACATCTAAAAGTCAAAGGAACATTCTCAATCGTATTCATGAACAGTTAAAATTAGAAATAATTATACTATAGAATAATCTTTTATCAAGAGACCAATAACTCAATTTTCCAAAGACTGAATATTAAATGCAATGATAGGGGAAGGGGAATTAACGTTTAATAAGGGCCCCTAGAGCTTCCCATGGCTAATTCCTGTTAACCCTTGCAACCCCTGTGCAGGATGGATATTCTTGTTTTCCTGTGAAACTTGAAGAAACTGAGGCTCAGAGCATCAAGGTGGCATGCCAGAAGTCCCCTAAATATAGAATGGCAGAGCTGTGGCCCCAATCCAGGCCTGTTGACAAAGTCTATCCTCTTTCCAACATACCACAGAAAGAAAGTTCAATAGAAAGAAGAAAGTCACTGGTAAAACTTGTTCATCTGCAGTCACTGTTCCACATGACCTGTTTTATTGCCCATCATTAAACCAAGAGGACCACCCAAAAGGTGTGTGTCTATCCTAGGAGGGAGGAAAAAGGGCTCCTTTTGAGAGGGCACCCAATCACGGCTGTCCCAGGCTTAGCTGCAGACTGGAGCTTCTGAGAGCTCTGCCTGTCCTATAGCACAGACGGGGGAGGACCCAGATCCACCAAACCTACACATTTAGCCAGTGAAAGTGAATACTTCCTCAGCAGTGAAGGAGAGTAACTTTACCTCTCAAATGGCTAAAAGAAATCAGAAAAGGCAGGGGAGACCAGGCATGCCTCCATGAAGATCACACTTGGGAGTCTGTGATTAAGTCTTGGGAGTCTTGGGATTAAGCAGGTTGTTCCTTCCCTTCCCTTTCAAGGGGTCAGAACTGCCAGGGTCAGGGGCTCAGGGGGACATAATCTATTGTATATGGAGCAGGGCTGCATGCAGAGGGCTAGACAGAATTCAGGGCACTGCCATGGTAGCCATGCAGGAAGAACATTCATTCATTCACTCTTTCAACAGATATTTTATTCAGGGCTTGTCACCTACTGGCACTCTTCTAGCTGAGGATAACAAGACAGAAAAACGTCTTTGTCCTAACAGAGAATATTACACTGAAGCAAGGGTCATGGAGCCATGAGGCTCCTGCATGATAGTGCTGGAGGAGCCTGAAATCTCTGCCAGTCCAACTTCGCGTCTGCAGCCTGGGTGTCCTCTGCAGCTTCCCTGTCAGGAGTTGCCCCTTTGGCTCTTGCACATGTCAGTGCCAAGAAACACATCACTGCCTGGAACACCACATCCGCCTATGCGCATTTCTGCCTGGGTGGGAGCTCATCTTTCTGGGGGTGTAGGAGTGGCTAGGAGTGGCCTCCCCTTTGCCTCTGCCCCTAGTCCTTGGTCCACTCCCTTGAGATCCTACAGAACAAGCCTGATCCTGCCTCCCAGAGACAGCCCTCCCAACCCTGAGAGATGCCCCAATTCCCAGCAGCTCTGGAGGGACTGCAGGAGAGAAGCTTTCTTAACAAACAGGTCTAACCTTTTCTGCTTAGGAGAGCTGTCTGGACAAAGAAAACCAATCCCTCGTGTCTTTTGAATCTGCAGCCAGATGGGAGGGAACAATAGCCCCGGGAGAAGTGGGGGAGGACCTGCCGCCTCACATCTTAATGAAGGTGTGAACTTTGAAGCTTTATTATGAACACTTGAAAGCCTAGCCCTGCCTTAGCCCCTTTCAGCTGCTCACTGTCACCCAAGCTAATGAGGCTGCAGCTGTGTGGGAAGCACTGGGGCAGGAGAAGGGGACGATCAGTGTTATCTGGAGGCAGGAGCCTCACAGGTCCTGGCAGAAAAGCCACCCTTGGCTGCTGGGGCTGCCCTGAGATAAGGCTCTGACGGCTTTCAGGGACAAGGGACTCTCTGTTCAAGCCAAAGGAGGGCAGTAACACTATTAGGGACAGGAGAAAGACCTGGAGAGTCCTTTTCTTTTTTTTAACCTTCTAGGGAATAAAAATAATGACTCACACCTGGTAGATACCTTATACCATCACATCATTCTGATTCACGTGCAAGTCTCTGTGAGGCAGAAAGGAGAGTGACATAGACAAGACAGTGACCCTGCATGAGGTCACTATAGACAAGATAGTGACCGACCCTGCATGAGGTCACTTGGCCAGTAAGTGGCAGGTCAACTAATTCCGGCCCAGGTCTTTTTTCCTACAACTGACACTTCCCTTGAAGCCTTTAGGTCAAGTTTCAAGGTACCCACTAAAAATATCAAAATGTGATCAGTGTGCAAACAACAAAATAATAGTCCACTATTGATCAAATACTTTCTATGTCCCTGCATTGATCTTAGGCAATCTTCATCCATAGGAACAACTGAATGAGGTAGGTATCATTAGGATTACAGATGAGGAAACTGAGGCACAGATAAAAATGATTTACCCAAGGTCACATCACAGCTGGCAAGTAGCCAGACCACAATCTGAACTCCTATTTTAGAATTTTATTTCTTTTGTCCCCATTATAACTGCAACCCTGCTTTTTAGAGAAACTGGGAAAATCCAAAGTTATAGAAAAAAGAAAATAAAGGTCCCATCACCCAAACGTGAGTGCCATATTCACATTCTGGCTTTTGTCACTATACATGTATGTTTTACATGTATTCATTCAATATGCATTTATTGAACACGTGTGCCAAGCACCATTTTGGGTATTCAAAGATGAACTAGACCAGAAGGTCCCTGTTCCCATGGGATTGACTTTCTAAGGGGCCTTCCTGTGTATTTCAGTGCCCTGATCACTTGCCTGACTCAGAAGTTTCCTCCTCAGAACTGTCCTCATATAAAGTACTAAAAGGTTATAAATATAGTTTAAAGAATACCATTGGGTATGGGTTATTTGAATTCTCATGTGATTCCCCTGTGCTAATGGCCAATAGGGCAGCAAGCAATTAAAGTGCTGGACTTTCTTATTCCCTGCTCTTAGTTTCTACAAAGATAGGAAGTTACTCTGGATGCTCTGAAGGACATCAAATATATTATTTCTGTGATTCCAAGACAGCAAACTGATGGCAAGACATAGTGGGATTCCTGGACAGAATGAGCTAACTGGTTAAATGATAGAGGTAAGCCAACCTTCCTAGCTGGGGTAGGAGAATAGCCTCCCAAGTATTAAACCCACATTTTCTAACTGGGGAAACTGAGCCACAGAGAATAAAATTTATTTTCCCAAAATGACATTGAGATGGGACTCAAAGTCAGGTGTGTGTGGTAAGGCCAGCTTTGAAAGGCAGTGGGACTAGGAAGTGTCAGTGTCCCAGAAGGCACATATGCCCCAGTTTCAAGCTCAGAATGGGGGAATCTGAACAGTTAGGCCAAGCTCTACAGCACAACTTATTCTTAAGGCAGGAGTCTTAGAACCCATTTAACATTTGTAAAAATTTTGAGAACACCAAAGAATTTCTGTTTTTCTGAATTATTTGTATTGATATTTACATATTAAGAATTAACACTGAGAAATTTTTAAATGTTCATTTGTTGCTTGTGAAAATATATTACCAAAATCCCATGACCTGCCACTATAAATAACATATTTGTGGTTTAAGAAACTATGTTTTGGGGGGCAGAGCAAGATGGCCGACCAGAGGGATCATTCATCTGAGCTCTCCTAGAATGACTGGGGAAAAAGAGAGAACCTAGCCATACCTGGCACAGGGACCTTACCAGAGTCATAGCTCAGGGAGCACATCAGGGAGCTGGTGAGTTGGATACACCTCATGATCCAGGGCAGTGGAAATCTGATGACTTAGGCAAATGACTGTGCCTGGCTGGGATCAGCTGGCCCCCTATGGAGGTCCAGGATGAGAGGAAGCCTTTTTGAAGTTTTTGGCTGAGCATTTAGTGAAAAGCTTGGAGAGTGGGAAGACTCAAACAATATACAGCAACCAGATTTGAATGCTGGGTGGAATGGATTTGCCATAGTTTTGGTTCCTGGCAAGGCAGCAATTCTGAGAAGGTCTTCACAGCCAGGGGGCTGTTATTGTGGAAAGGTCATTGAGAAGGTCTTAACAGGGGCCTAAAGTATGCCCATCTTAATTTCACCTGCCAGGATCAGAACTCCACTCTTGGGACAGGCTGAGGGGCTTCTGGGAACTGGAGTCAGGGGGCACTGTGAGACCTGTCCCTAAAGGATTCTTGCGAACTTTACGTTCCCAACCCAGCAGTGTCTGAATGCTGAGGAAACAATTAGATGATCACCAGAGGAAACTAAGTGAGGAATAAGGACCATAGAGGTTGCTGGCTGTGCTCTCCATCTCCTAAAAATACCACAGTGCCACCTAGTGTCCTGGAGCCATATTGCAGCATACTATTATCAAGAACAAGAACTTCCATTTATTTGGCCATGAAGAAGAGTTTGGCTATGCTTAGGCTGAGGCCACTTCAAGACCTAAGCTCTGAAACAAGGTAAGTTGAAACAGAAGGAAGTGAGAAGGAAAAAGGAGGACAGGAGGTGAACAAGAAGAAAGAATACATGAGGAGGAACCAACAGAAAAATTCAGACATGAAAAACCAAAACAAAGAAACTACCCCAAGGGACCATGAGGCAGCTACTGTAGAAAACTCCACCTATAAAACTTTAATGGATTTGACAGAAAGGGAATTTAAAATATAGATGATAAGGACAATAAAATGAATAGACGAGAAAATGGAAAGATAGAACCAAATGTCAGATGAGAGATATGTAGAATATTGAAAGGATATAGCAGAGCCTCAGGAAATGAAGGAGACAATGTAAAGTATTGCAATAGAAAGTATAAAAAATAGGTTAGACCATGGAGAAGAAGGAACCTCAGAGATAGAGGATAAAATTTTCGAGTTAACCCAGGTAGCTAAAGAGACAGAAAAGAAGCGAGAGAAAGCAGAACAAGTGCTTAGAGAACTATAAGACTCCATGAAGTGTTCAAACATATGAATAATAGGGATTCCTGAAGGAGAAGAAGATTGTCCCAAAGAAATGGAAGCCTGCTGGAGATTATCATAAACAAAAACTTCCCAAGTTTTACTAACAACCCCAACATACTCCTTTCAGATGGATATCAAACCCTGGGTCATCTCAACTCAAACAGAGCCTTTCCAAGACGCATTGTAATGAACCTGTCCAAAGTCAAGATGAAAAAAAAAATTCTACAAGCAGCCAGGAATAAATGCCAACTGACCTACAGAGGCAGAGCCATAAGGATAACAGCAGACTTTTTAACTGAAACTTTCTAAGCCAGAAGAGCGTGGTCATCCACCTTTAACATTTTTAAACAAAATAATTTTGAGCCCCAAATTCTGTATCCTGCTAAACTAAGCTTCAAAATTGATGGAGAAATCAAATCTTTTGCAGATATACAAGCACTGAAGAAATTCACCAAAACAAGACCAGCTCTACAGGAAATACTTAGACCTATTCTCAACACTGATCATCACAAAGGAACACCAGCAAAGTAAACATCCAGAAGCTAAAGGTCAAAACTTAGCTTCCATAATGGTTCAAAGGATAAAACTACGCAATAGACTTTTACAAAATAAGACGAGTAGAACTCCACCACACCTATCAATTCTCTCAAAAAATGGCAATAGACTGAATTCACTGTGCCACTAAAGAGGCACAAGCTGGATGATTGCATGAAAAAGCACAAGCCATCCATACGCTGTCTCCAGAAAATACAACTAGCCTTGAAGGACAAATCAAGGCTCAGGGTGAAGAGATGGAAAACAATATTTCAAGCAAATGGAAATCAGAAGAAAGGAGGGGATGCAAACTTATTTTCAGATATAAGCAAACTTATTTTTTCAGATTTAAAGCAACTAAAGTTAAGAAACACAAAGATGCCCATAGCACAATGGTTGTGGTGCCAGCCATATATACATTGAGGGTGGCAGGTTCAAACCTGACCCCAGCCAGCTAAACACCAATGACAACTGCAACAAAAAATAGCTGGGCCTTGTGAAGGACTCCTGTAATCCCAGCTACTTGGGAGGATGAGGCAAGAGAATTGTTTAAGCCCAAGCTCAAGAGTTTGAGGTTGCTGTGAGGTGTGTTGCCATGGCACTGTACCAAAGGTGACATAGTGAGAGTCTGTTTAAAAAAATAAAGACAAAGATGGACACTTTATATTGGTCAAGGGAACAATACAAAATGAAGACATTTCAATTTTAAATACTTACCCACCCAACTTAAATGCTCCCAGATTTATAAAACAGACCTTGGTGGGTCTGAGCAATATGACATCCCATAACACCATAATATCCAGGGACTTTAACACCCCTGTGATAGAACTGGACAGATCCTCTAAACAGAAACTAAACAAATACAAAGGTATTAAACATGACCCTAGTAAAAATGAGATTAATAGACATATACCAAACACACCATCCCAAAGCTAAAGAATATACATTTTTCTCATCAGCCCATTATATGTACTCCAAAATAGACCACATCCTAGGATACAAATCAAATCTCAGAAAAATTAAAAGAATAGAAAGTAAACTTTGTATCTTTTCAGACCACAGGAAATAAATGTGGAACTCAACTCTGACAAAAACACTCATCCCCACAGGAAGACTTGGAAATTAAACAACCTTATGCTGAATGATAGTTGAATTCAGGAAGAGACAAAAGAAGAAATTGTTAAATTCCTCAAAAATAGCAACAATAAAGACACAAGTTACCCAAAACCTGTGGGATATAGCAAAAGCAGCTTTAAGGAGGAAATTTATTGCATTAGATGCCTACATTCCAAAAACAAAAAGATAGCACATCCACAAACTCATGAACCATCTTATGGAATTGGAAAAAGAAGAACAATCTAATCCCAAATCTATCAAAAGAAAAGAAATAATCAATATTAAATCAGAGATTAGTGAAATTGAAAACAAAAGAATCATTCAGAAAATTAATGAAACAAAAAGTTGTTTTTTTGAAAAAAAAATGAAATTGATAAACCTTTGGCCAGATTAACTAGAAACAGAAAAGTAAAATCTCTAATAACCTCAATCAAAAACAATAAAGGGGAAATAACAACAGATACCACAGAGATACAAGAAATTGTCTCTGAGTATTACAAGAAGCTCTATGCTCAGAAATTTGGCAATGTGGAGGAAATGGATCAATACCTGGAATCACACCCTCTCCCTAGACTTAACCAAGAAGAAATAGATCTCATGCACAGACCAATTTCAAGAACTGAGATTGAAGAAACAATAAAAATAATCCCAACAAAAAAAAGCCCTGGTCCAGATGGCTTCACACCAGAATTCCATCAAACCTTCGAAGAGAAGCTTATACTCATACTGCAGAAATTATTCCAAAAAATTGAGAAGACAGGAAACTTACCCAAAACATTCTATGAAACAAACATCACCCTGATAACAAAACTAGGAAAAGACCCGATTAAAAGGGAGAACTTCAGACCAATTTCACTAATGAACATAGATGCAAACATTCCTTTTTTTTTTTTTTTTTTTTGAGACAGCACCTCAAGCTGTCCGGATAGACATGGCATCACAGCTCACAGCAACCTCCAATCCTGGGCTTAAGCGAGTCTCCTGCCTCCGCCTCCCAAGTAGCTGAGACTACAGGCACCCGCCACAATGCCAGGCCATTTTTTGGTTGCAGCCGTCATTGTTGTTTAGTGGGCCCAGGCTGGATTTGAATCCACCAGCTCAGGTGTACATGACTGGTGCCTTAGCCCATTGAGCCACAGGCACCGAGCTGATGCAAATATTCTTAATAAAATCCTAGCCAATAGATTACAGCTACACAGTATGATTATCATTCATCACTATCAAGCAGGTTTCATCCCAGGGATGCAAGTTTGGTTTAACATACTGCAAGTCCATAAACATAATTCACCATATCAGCAGAAGCAAAAACAAAGACCATATGATACTCTCAATAGATGCAGAAAAGGCATTTGATAAAATTCAGTATCCTTTTCTAATTAGAACATTTAAGAATATAGGCATAGGTGACACATTTCTTAATCTGACTGAAGCCACCTATGGCAAATCCACAGCTAATATTATACCAAATGGAGTAAAACTGAAAGCTTTTCCACTTAGAACTGGAACCAGGCAAGGTTGTCCTCTATCATCACTATTATTCAACACAGTGCTGGAAGTTCTCCCCAATATAATCAGGCAAGAGAAGTAAATGAAGGGCATCCAAATGGGGGCAGAGGAGGTCAAACTCTCACTCTTTGCTGACGATTATGATGTTATACTTAGAGAACTTCAAAGAATCAACCCCAAGACTCCTAGAAGCGATCAAACAATACAGCAATGCCTCAGGATATAAAATCAATGTCCACAAATCAGTAGCGTTTGTATATGCCAATAACAACCAAAATGAGAAACTAATCAAGGACACAATTCCCTTCATAGTAGCTTCAAAAAAAAATGAAATACCTAGGAATACACATAACAAAAAGGTGAAGGATCTCTACAAAGAAAATTGTAAAATCCTAAGAAAAGAAATAGTAGAACATACCATGCTCATGGCTGGGAAGAATCAACATGGTCGAAATATCTATACTTCCCAAAGCAATTTGCAGATTCAAAGCCATTCCCTTTAAAATACCATAATCATACTTTCAAGGTTTGGAAAAAATAATTCTTCATTTTGTATGGTACCAGAAGAAACCCCATATAAGCAAGGCAATTCTTAGTAATAAAAACAAAGCTGAGGATATCACCATACCAGATTTTCAGCTCTATTACAAGGCCATAGTGATCAAAACAGCGTGGTATTGGCACAAAAATAGAGACATTTACACCTGGAACTGAATAGAAAACCATGAGATGAAACTACTTTCTTATAGTCACCTGATATTTGATAAACCAAACAAGAACATACACTGAGGGAAAGAATTCCTATTCAAGAAATGGTGATAGGAGAACTGGATAACCACATGTAAAAGACTGAAACTGGACCCACACCTCTCGCCACTTGCTAAAATTGATTCAAGACAGATAAAAGATTTAAATATAAAGCAAGAAACAATAGAAATCCTCCAAGAAAGTGTGGAGAAAACACTTGAAGATATTGGCCTAGGGAAAGACTTTATGAAGAAGACTTCCATTTCAATTGCAACAACAACAAAAATAAGCAAATGAAACTTAATTGAACTAAAAAGCTTCTGTACAGCTAAGGAAACAACAACCAAAGCAAAGAGACAACCTTCAGAATGGGAAAAGATATTTGCATATTATAAATTGGACAAAACCTTGATAACTAGGATCCATAGAGAACTCAAATTAATCAACAAAAAAAGTCCCAACAATCCCATCTATCACTGGGCAAGAGACATGAACAGAACCCTCTCTAAAGAAGACAGACAAATGGCTAACAAACATGAAAAAATGCTCATGGTCCCTAATCATCAGAGAAATGCAAATCAAAACCACCCTGAGATATCACCTAACCTCAGTGAAAATGGCCCACATCACAAAGTCTCAAAGCTGCAGATGCTGGCATGGATGTCGAGAGAAGGGAACTTGTACACTGCTGGTGGAACTGAAAACTAATGCAACCTTTTTGGAAGGAAGTATG
>CAUYON010136288.1:0-53800 GCA_963573935.1 Arctocebus calabarensis
CTGCCAACAGCACCACACCTTGGCTTCCTGGGTAAAGAAAGTAGTCAGAATTTCTGGGATTACACATCTCTCCCATCTGAAAGATGCCATTCTCTAAATTCCAATTAAAACATGATATAGCTAAAAAAAAAAAAAAAAAGAAAGAAAATCACCACAACTTAAAAAATAATTATTATATGTGCTTCTTTCCTGGTTTTACCTAAAAAAAGGAAAAAGATCTGTGTAGCAGGTTCAAATGTAATTGCTTCCTGTTGGCTGCCTGGTGACACTGCTCTTAGTGCCAGTTTTGAATACTAGTAACTCGTCATGGATCAATTATCTGAAATGGCTGGGTTATTTGTTAAAGGAGGAATGACATTATTTCCTGTCCTTTAGACAGAGCTAAAGTGAGAATAAAGTGGTGAGAAAGAATGTTCCTTTGCACCTTAGGTGTGAATGTACTATCATCTGTGCCACTAACTTGATTGCCACAGCTACTATCATTAGCATCTTGGACCAAACATGGAACAAGCTGTGCTGTATTTCACGTATGATGGAAAACAGAGACTGGTTAAAAATACTCTGAAAGGTGTTGGATTATTCATTTAATAGCCTATTGTGATCTTATATATTATAGTCTTGAAGTTACTGTCATTTGTGGATGTAAAGCATGTTTAATCATTGCATTTTGACATTAAATATAAATTTAACTTAGAGCCTAGGCAAGGATCTTCATTTGAACTAATTTATTTTTGTAATCTTAGAATCATTGTAAGAGTAGGTGGTGTCAGTTGTCAGAAAAACTTCAGTGTAAAGAAAATTTCTTTTCCTAGTGCTTTCTTAAGGTAGATTGGAATGAAGATATCTATTCCATTTCAATTCTGATGTCTTTTCTGTACTTCCATAAGAAAAGATAACTTTTAGACTGACATCTGATAAAAGAAAAAAGTTTTCTGGTTGGAGAAATAATAAGTCAATGCTGATTTGGAGAATGGCTCTCATATGCCTCTCCAATCCTACTCATTACATAGAGTTTTAAATTACCAAGGAGAGCATTTTCATGGTTTATGAGATTTTTTTAAAAGCAGGCTTGAAAGGTATAAAACGATTTACTGATAAACCAAACTTTCTCATTATAGATAGAAGAGTGCTTTCTGTTCATCTCATTTTGTTTCATTGTATTATTTATAATTGCATTTGTAATTGTATTTATTGTAGGAGATTTTTTTTTTCATCATTAAAGGGGTGTGGGTATATGTATTATTCTGTTTCCTTCTTTGCCTCTCTCTCTCATTAATTTACATTAGTACCCAAACTGATAAGATTGTATTGAAACCGTTAAACAGGAGAAAATACCTAATAAGTATTATGTGTTCCATAAAAAAACCTAAAAACCCAATATATAATTATATTATTTACTTCATTGGCTTTATGTTATTGGGACTTCTCTTTAACTCTACACGTGTACCTCCCCCATCTCACTTTTTAAAAAAATATACTACCGAGAGTAGCAATAAGTTCTGTTAAAATTATTTCTAAGTATACTGTGGTTTACTTTGAGAAATTTCATTTAATAATTTAAATATAAACCTGTGCGGTTACATTTATTGGTTGTTTTTTAATGTCTTAGTGACCACTCTACAGCATACAAGTTATTATCTACTTCTCTATATTAAATCACTATTAAGTTGAACTTTTATACATGGTCTTTTAGGACTATTTAAATATGTGGTTTTCATCAGATGACATGTTGGCAATTTTGTGATTTTTTTTTAATATAGAATTTGAATTAGATTTATATAAGCAAAACATCATCAATAAGGATTTTTAGTTTAAAATTTTATTTTGTCTCATTATAAAATAGTCAGTATACATTATTCCTAAAATCAAATATTCTTTAGAACAGTTCCAGGTAATGTGTGGTCTGTAGGTTGGAAAGTGTTACCAGTCTTTCTGAAGATAAATACAGACATTGAGTATATCCTTAAAGCTTTTAAAAAAAATTGACAAAGTAATAAAAATTAAGGGCTTGTATTTTGTTTTTGTTAAATTTGACTTTTAGTGTGTTGTACAGTAGTGATAAATTGGAAATTTTTAAAAATGGTCCCACAGATCTTAAGGAACATTGCTTCAGAAGACCGAAGACTTACCTGTGTTCTCAGCATCAGTTAGCTTAAATGCTATACATTGAAATATAAACATATCTCAGTCCAATTTGTATATTACTAACCTACTTATACTAGAAAACTATGCTAGAACAGAAGTAAAACTGAAAGCCAATTCTTTACTGAATCTAAAGCAGTAGAGCTTTTAGTTATATACCTAATACTACATAGTAAGTATCATTTGTTAAATGCTTACAGTGTGCAACAGATGTCTTTAAAAACATTGATTAATCATAAAAGACAATGTGGTGGGTTCCCTGTTACTTTCATTTTAGGGATGTGTAACCAAGGGTCAGAGAGTTTAGAACATGGGCTGTTAGTCACTTAGCTAACTAGTAGCTGACATTAAGACATGTTTTTGTTCATAATAGGATTACATCTCCTGCACATAATATTTTGTCTTTTCATAGAAGAGGTAATAACATGTCCTGTGTAAAGAAAAGAATATTGTGTTATTTTGTGCTTGTAAAGTTGTGTCTTACTACTACATATAACATCAGGAGCTAGTTAGAGATAGAAGAGGAAAGGTTAAGTATTTTCAAATTATCAGTGTAAATTAGTATAGGAGAGTATAAGATGAGGTTTTATTGTACATGTTGCTCTTGACATGAGTTTGTTATAACAAATTATTGATAAGTGCAAAAATTTAAGGATAATACGGTCAAGTTGTAGTTGATATAGTTTATAAGGGCAAAGTGGATGAGATGTCATTTTTGAATAGCCTTTCTACTCTTCATGTGGACATAGGGTGATCTGCTTTCAGGAAACGTGTATCTAGTATTTGCATCTAATAGTATTATTTAAGACATTTTTCTCCTTCAGTCTCATTAATTATCTTTGCAAATTAAAAGAAGGAAGGAAAGGAGGAAGAGGATAGAGAGAAGGAAAAAAAAAGACTGCCTTTCTTCATGTAGGGTTGTAGGGTCTACAACTAAATAAGCCTTCTGATCTTCATCAGTTTGTCAGTAAGTTGGTTCACTAGATTCTTTCCTGCCATAAAATTCTGTAATTCAACTAGCTAATATGTAGTTGGATTTATATTTTATTTTTCTTTATTCAGTCAGTTCACCTGTTTAAGGATTGAGGATAAAAACAGTCAAGGGCAAGTCTCTAGTAACTGTCTCCCTGAATCTCTGCTGCCCTTGAAGGCACTGGATCGTGGAGAAACAAGTACTTGCATGTGTTGGATCTTGTTAGTTGGATCCAGCTCCAGCAAAGAGATGACCGAGGTCACGTCAGCACCTTGGAAGGCTGGGAAGCTGGAACTGGAGCAGCTAAGCCAATCTCCAGACAAACAGGTTTTAACCAGGACAGAGTGAGAGAGTGCTTTGCTTTGGAAAATCTTTGCTACCACCTAAGGCAGTGATTCTGTTTATAGATTTTTTTTCTACTCTTCATTTTTGTAGAGTATAGATTAGTGACGAAGACATATTCCTTTTAACCTATGCAAAAGGTAATTGCTACTTTTTACATTAGACTCTGAGATTTTTGGTTTTCTTTAGAGTAAGAGGCAATGGAAGCATTAGTTTTATAATTAAGCTACTGTGATGGAAGGACCATTTATAGCAATAGTAAGTGTGACGGTTGGTTGACTATCAGCATTTTATATAAGTTTAAATACAAATTAAATGTGGTGGCTGCCTCCATAATGCGTTTAAATGTTTCTAGGTTATATAATATCAGACAAACAACTTTTGATCCTATAATTAGATTTTTCCATAATTTCTGCAAATGGAAGCTTGGATCCAAACTAAACTTTGTCATAGACTTTTCCAGTAAATTTTTATAAGTCACTCTCTTAATAAGTCTACTTCTTTTAATATACAGATCAGTGGTTCTCAATTTTGGGTGCACATTTGAATGATCTGAATATGGTTACAAACACCATTGCATTCAGTCCACCCCATACCAATTTAATAAAAATCTCCAAGTTTTGGAGCTCAGGTATTTATAAAGATTTTTTAATTTACCTGTATAGTTCTAGTATATGGTGAAGATCTAGAACTATGGATATAGAGTGATATAGCTGGCCTAACTTCTCTGATTTTATGAGGTTTGCTAATATAAACTGTTTTAAATGCTCTTGAAAAAAAGCACTCTGTAATTCATAGAGTCTTTTTTAAAAACTTGAGTTGGAAAAAGGTCCTTTGATATGATCCTGTACTTTGGCAGATTACATTCAACCATTAAAATGACATAAAGATATTTGGTGAGGGTTATTGTAAATATGTAATTATATTTTATTAACATTTAATTACAAATAAATGTTTTATATATCAAGTACACACTGAGAAGATGGGAAGAGCTGGAAGTTAAGAGAAAGTGAATGCTATTTACTGAACACTGAACCTGCGTGCCGGGTTCTACATAGTAGTCATAACAACCTGTAATGTAAGAGTCAAGATTCATCCTTATATGTGTATATGAAGGACTTAAAGTTTGTTAATTGAGTTTAAATATATTTTACTAAGAGAATCTCAAGGGTACATCTGATTATAAAAGTCATTTGAGTAACTCATCTGTTTCATGCAAAGGCTAAATGTGGAGGTTTCTGGATATTTTAAAAATGTGAAATGAGGGATGAACCTTAGGATTTAAAATATCTGTGGGCAAGATGTAAGTATATATAAGCCAACAAATGTCCAGGGAGAGGTCTTTGGTAATACTCGTAGATTATACAAGTTGCACAGTGTAACAGTTTGCTTAACAGTGCACAGTTTATTTTTATTTTATTTATTTGGTACTTATGGCTAAGATGGAATTTTAATTCTTCAGATATTATTATTAACTAATGCAATGTTTTAAAAATAGTATATCAATTTATATTATAAATCTGATTTTTCTAACTAATCCATAGTTTTTAGAACCACTAAAGTAAACTTAAACATCTAGAATGATTCCTAGATATATTAATTAGCACAGTAACCTAATTAATTATCTTATTACACAGCATGCTGTCAGCTTTGATTTTACTGCATGTTTCATGTATTACCACTGGTCTTTAAATGTAAAGAAACTAACAGTTTGATTGTTTTCAATGACTGATTATAAATTTTTTAAAAAGTAGTATCAGGAGTTAATAGTTCATATAATTTGTAATTTGTGATGCATTAAAAATGAGAAAAATAAAGAAAGGTTAATCTGGATTGGCAGCCAAAAAAATGCACATTAAAACAATAAAACCATGTTTCACCCATTAAAAGCTATTAGGGCTACTGAGATTGTTTTACATTGATAACGTTATATTAGTTTTATTTATAACATTACATTGGTAGTGGTGCCTTCACACACAGGGGTCATGGAAGCCCAAATTGGTGCCTCATTTTGCATTGCAAGTTTGTTTATCAGGACCTTTATAGTAAGCATATCTGATTTTTTTTAATCTAATAATGCCTCTTTTAAGACTTTAATCATAAGAAACTAATCAGAAATATGGAGAGTGGTTTTTGCACAAATACGTTCTTTGAAGCATTAGTATTGGAAACTATTTTTGAAACTAATGCTTAAATCATGGTTACACTATAAGGGGAAGTATGTAATTTTACAAATTAGGTTGATGAGAAGTTTCTTAATGTCATGGAAGATGCTTAGGTTATTACAGAAAGGTAAATAGTATATACATTTTAATATAATTTATGAATAAAATTATACATGTAAAGTCTATTTAATATACATATATAATGTCTTAACTTTCTTTGAAAAGAAACAACAGAGACATACTAAAATGTTAAAAGTAGACATAGCTTAAGTTTGGTTTATATACCTTTGTATATACCACATTATATAATGAGGCATTATTACTGTGATAATCAGAAAAAGGAAGAAAAATAAAAGTTTACATGTAATTAGCAGCTTTGTTTTGGGACCAAGCTTGATTTGCTATTCTTAGACATTTTTGTCATTCTAAGACATTTTTAGAATCACTCTTTTATATTGATTCTTTGGCTGTTAAATTTCTTTCATGTGAAATTCACTTCAGCTTTACACTATGATGTTTTCTCTTTCTTTCTCTCATCTCTCTCTCTCTCTCTCTCTCTCTCGGTTTGATCCTGTCTTTTCTCTTCTAATTAGTCTTCATCTCACTTAGCCTTCCTTTACCAGGGGCTGATATTTACCCGGGACTTACAAATACGATTATACTGGTTGCTAAAATTTTAAAATGCTTTTATACAGATTTGAGAAATAGCCCTTTTCCCACGTTCATTGAGTACCTACACTCTACCCAGCCTAACGGGTGCCTAATGAGTACCCTGCAGCCTCAGGAGCTATCAGCTAGCAAGCCACCTGTCTGGCTAAAGCATCTCAGCCTCCATCTTCCTGTGAAGCTTTTTTCCCAGGCCAATGGGAGCTCAGACTCCCACAGGAAAGATGTTACCTTTCTGGCAGTTCTGGTATCCCAGCAAATGCCGAGTACCCATCTGGGCCCCTGAAGCTATGGTAGTTCTTTGCTAACTTTCTCCTGCTTTTTCTAGTGGGAACTATAGTCTCTCTGCAGTGTGCCAATTTATATGATTGTTAAATATGAAGACTATCACTGCTGTGTTTACTCCAAGCTTCATAGTTGGTATGGTAGGCTAGTGGACTCTTACTAGCCCTTTACCTCTAGCTACTTCTCTCTCTGCCATTCTCAACATCGCCAGGTGAATCGCCCTCGTTTTATCACTCCAGTGACTAAGAGACAGAAATTGCAACTTAGTTGTAACCTTTTACCAAGTCTGCTTACCCTGTTGATCCATACCGCTCTCCTGAATTCAGGTTGATCTTATAAAAGATGTTCTCATTTGCCTTTGCACATTTTCATATCTCTGAAGTTCTGTATGTGACATTTCAAGTCAAAGATTGCTTTAAGTTCTGTATCAGTTACATTTCTGGTAATTCCAACTTGAAAATTGTACTGAATTCCTAAATCATAATGACCTTGTCTTCTGAGAATCTGTATAACAGCTTATATCTTATAAAGTACTAGTTCCAGAATTAGAAAAGATTATGTAGGTGATGTTTCTTTCTAACTGGGGAATCCTTTCCATAAAACATGTGGTATAAAACAGAGATTACTTCCAAAACAAATAAAGCTGGTGGTTCTGTTGGGCACTTCTAGTTATTCCTTTAATTATTTAATAAAATATTTCTTGCTGGGCATGGTGGCTCATGCCAGTAATTCTTAGCAGTCTGGGAGAATGAGGCAGGTGGATTGCTTGACCTCAGGAGTTTGAGACCAGCCTGAGCAAGACCAAGACCCTGTCTCTAAAAATAGATGGGGGTTGTGGCGGGCGCCTGTAGTCCCAGCTACTCGGGAGGCTGAGGCAAGAGAATCGCTTAAGCCCAAGAGTTTGAGGGTGTTATGAGCTGTGATGCCAGGGTACTCTATCGAGGGTGACAAAGTGAGACTTTTTCTCAAAGTAAATGAATAAATAAAATAAAATATTTCTTGAGGCTTATTATGTTTTAGGCACTGTACTTGCTTTCCAATAATGAACAAAACAGACATGACTTTTTTCATATGGTGCTTACAATCTAGAGTGGGAGAAGACAATAAAAACGTGAGTACATATGTAATAATTAAAAAGAGTATCTAGGCCTTAGTTTATATTGACTATTTTGAAGAGGTAAATTTCAAGCTGAAAAGTGAGTAACAAGTGGGCTACACCAACAGCAGTAGAGTGTAGGAGACTGGAGTGTATGCGCAAAGGCCCCGGGGCAGGAGGAATTTAGGTTCTGCTGTTTTCATCACAGAAGGCAGCAGATGGCCTGCTATGTGAAGGAGTTAGGAGAGGGCACTTGATGTGGCTGGAGAGGTTGGAGGGAGACATATTATACACATTTTCTGGAGGATCATTGGAAGAAGTTTGGATTTTTATCTTGTATGCAATGAGCAACTATTTAAAGAATTTTGAACACTGACTTGGTAGGATTTGGTTTATGTTTTTGTGGGGAGGATGGAGAACGTAGAATAGGTTTTTAAATCTAGAAAGGATCATTTTCTGTATATTAGTAACTTTATTTAAGCAGGTGCACAGCCATCATCTGAGAGCAAAAAATTTTCTGACTTCATTAATAGAAGTTTGCTATTCCCTGTGAATACCTGGTATTCTTCTGGTCCTCGAAGAAGAGATTCATTTACATAATATGTCCAGGGCCTTTTGGAAAAGAACTAATACTTGGTCTTTGTTGGGGTTAGAGCTATGTGGCACTGACTGAATCCCAGTCTCAGGAAAGGGCAATGAGATTCCTGAAATAAAATTACCTTGAGGAGAGAAAAGGGAACCCCAGCTAGGAACCAGTATTTAAGAGAAGAGCTTTTGAACTCATGAGGCTGTTGCTGGAATTGTGTAGATGCTATCATCAGTGTAGTCTCTACCCTAAAGAAGAGCAGCAGATAATGGTAGCTTAAAACTGGGATAGATCACCTTTGACTGAGTTGGGCACCAAAGGAACCAGTATCATGAAATGACTGCAGCTTGCACAGTGAGCCAGGGTGGTACCATCATAGAGGGACTAGTATTGCTGGGTGATAAAAGACAAATAGCCTTAGCACTAATCAAGCCTTAACTGCCATTGTTTGTGGAATGGTGCAGAGACTGTATTCCTGGCATCAGAGGTAGCTCTAGCGTGCTCTGTTTAATGTAAAAATTTAAATATGACCATGATTGAACTCTGAGTGGTAGCGGAGGTCATTATGATTACAGTTTACAAAAGAAGATTTTTTTGTCTTTTAGAGAATGGATTGCTAGACAGAGAAGAGAAGTAATGAGGAAACTAGTAGATGTGGAGGAGGTTAGCAATAAATAAATAATAGTAATAATATTATTACTACTAATAATAGAGTGACAATGGTAAAGGGAAGTGAAGTACTCTTAATTTTATCAAGATATCAGATCTTTTTTGCACAAGCTATTTTGATTTTACACCTTCCATAAATCTAGCGTTGATCTTTCATATCTACCTTCCCTGTCCTTTTTCTCCTTGTTGGTTAAACATCTCTAATTTTTTTGGTGATTCCTCAGATAGGTGATTTCTGGAATCCAAACTCAGCCACCGTCAGCTGTGCCATCCACAGGTCTGGTAAACATGCCGTGCGTGTTCCTCTGCAGTCTTGTAAAGCAGCCCTGTGCATACAGCTTGAGACCTCTTTTCAAGTTAACACCTTTTCATTAATCAACACTGTCTAGGTGTGGTTGTTCAACCTGTTATGAATGTGCCTCTCATATTATTTCCTACATATTTCTCCCTTTTAACCTCAAGAATATTATGAGACATTTCTTCATATGTGTAATTAAGTTCAGGCTGAGCAAAATCCACATTTTTTAAAATCACCAGTCTAATAATTTTATCAACAATGAAAAAATTTCTTTTAGGAGACTTTTCTTAAAGTTGTTACACAGATACTCACCTACCAATTTTAATGGGTTCATTGTTAGCTTACTTATCTGAGATTTGAAGGATTCACATCCATTCCCTTAAAAGTTATAAATTTAGCCCCAGCAGTGTCTGGTACTTTGGCACCATTCCTCTTCTCTGAAGCATGTCAAACTTTACTGTAGTCTTCTGGTCACTTTGCCTCTCCTTTGAGGTCCTTAAATTATATGTCATCTGGCCTGTATTAATTTCCTGGGGCTGCTGTAACAAAGTGTGAACGCCTATGTGCAAGATGGCGGTGGATCCAGCTAAAGCAGAACAGTGGAGGTGGTGAGGAGTGGCCAAATGTCTTTGTAAGTAGAGCCTATTTGACTTGCTTTTGGATTGCAAGTGGCATGTGAAAGAAGAAGGAGTAACTGCTAATTTTTGGCCTAAGCAGCCTAGTGAATAATGTTGTCATGGACTGATATGGGGAGGAGTGGACTTGAGGATGGAAGTGAAGACGTCTGTTTCTAATAGCTGGAGTTTTAGATTCATCTCTATAATCTCAAATGTAGAGAAGCCTTACCGAAAGTGTCTTAACCAAAAGATTGAGGAGCCAGAACACTTTGGCAGTATAGTATAATTATGAACCCCTTCCACTACAATGGGGGACCAAGACTGCCGGACTTGGTGTCTTCATCTGTAAATGGAGACATATTGTTTCACTGGGTTGCTTTAAAGGTCCTATTAGGTAATATTTGTGAAACTGTTAGAATAGTACCTGCCATATATTACAAGTAGCATCTAAAAAACATTTTCAGTTGTTGTAGGTTATTGGCAAAAGGAATATTATTTGAAAGCTGATTTTAAGTATTTTGAAATTAGACACGATATAGGTTCATCAATAGTGGTAGATAGTCATTTTACATATACAATATACTTATATACATACACACTGATATATATTGTCCTTTTATTAAAAGGATTTTTTTTTATTTTTTAAGTGCGTTACATTTTTGTACCAATAGAAAGAACTACAAAGTATTTGAATCAGCATTATGAATTTTATAAGCACTTGTGGGAGGCGTTCTGAATTATATACATTATTAGTGATGTGAGTTAGTGTTTGCTGCCCCATAAGATCTGCTATACTTTTATATGAATCAGGAATAATGAGTTGAATGCAGCAGCAGGCAGTATTTAAACACCATTTTTTTCCCCTTCTCTACTTTGGTTAATCTTATCATACATTTTATGTCAAATTGGATTTGCTCAGATTTTTCATTGATTTGTTTGACTTTTTGTTTTAAAACTCGAGATTACTATTTTAAGTGTACCGGTACTGAAGAAGTTTTTATTCATAGCAGGGTAAGTGTATACTAGAGAACATAATGTTGAGACTCTCCCTATTGAATTAGCAGAGATGTTTGAGGAGTAAAGGCTAGATCACTTAATAAAACCACAGTCTCTTTTTTGGCAATAGTGTTGAACCTGGAGGACAGCCAGTCAGCCATAGCCAGTATAAAGTTAGATTCCATTCCATCAGCATAATAGTTAATAATAGTTGATTGACATGGATGTGAAGGGTGCCCTCTTTTCCTCCCCCTTCTACTCCCATTCCACGCTAACCTCTCTAGGGAATATGCCATTCCTTTCGCCATTCCTAAAATTCTTTGCTTGAGCATAGCCAGGGGCTGCTGGACTGGTGCCTGACTGTATAAGGGAGGGACGGGGGTCTCTCTGAAAGCTGTTAAATCCTTTAGTTACTGCTGAGGAAGACTAGCAATCTCCAGACACCTTTAGGGATATGTCACAAAGATCAGCTTTCCCTGGTAGTATTCGTGTGACACAGTGGTCTTCCTGTTACTCACCTGAACTGCCTTAGTGCCACAGAGTCAGGTCACTTCTGCTTACCTTTAGCCATGTGACCTTCTTGTCCAAGGAAATTCAGAGATATTTTAGGCAGTTTTTCATGACTCATACCTCATGTTGTATATTATTTTGTATTGTTAAAATTATATTTTGGGGTAGTTTAGTACTGGTAAATTAGTAACATTTGTGGCTTTCTTCCATGGCTTTTTTTTTTTTTTTTGGATGTAGGTATTTTCAGGATATGAACTATTTTGACAGGCCATTCCAGAAATTCTTTTCCTGGATTCTACATGCTTACATTTGAGTTGTATTTAGATACTAAGAAGTATTGCTGAATAATTCTGATACTTTCTAGTATAGTATTCAGGTGAAAATTTAAAAGGTTTTTTCTAAGTTCAAGTAATTCCTGTTCTTACCAGGGTAATGAGTCTTCGACTAAGCAGCCTTGTGTTCTATGATTTGGTGAAGTAAGCATTTGGTGTGGCCTGCAGTTTAGGTTAGCAATTATTCTTTACTCCACATCTCACCACTACAGAGCCACTTGCTAACTTTTAATCACCACCTTCTCAAGTTTAAGAACTTGGCCAGAGTGATCCCGGAAAGTCTCAACATTTTCCAGTGAGTAAAGTCCATCTCTTTTGGAGATCTTGACACCTATCATTAACAAGGCTGCAGCCTCCTTAAGGGTAATAGAGAAAGGAGAACTCGTCTTCCCTGTGTATATTAAAACTTAAAAGAGGTTATACACCAGGATATAATAATTCTTAAATAGAGTGCATCGTACTGTCTGACAGCCTGACCCAACATCATGTTGCCTGCTTCATTCTACAGATTACATTGTGGGTTTCGGGTGTTTTTCTCAGGTCAGTTTCCCTATCATTAATGCTGCAACACCTTGCCGAGTAGATATCCACTCTCTCATTCTTTTATTACACCGTGGTGAAACCAGCACTGCTGACTCTCACAAGTGATGAATAAACTCCAGTTTTACTGCTTTCGTTAATAAAACTTTAAAAATAGTTTCTGGAAAGAATATGGTGCAAAAAGTCCTAAACAAATTTTTAAACAAAGTCTCATTTAATTGAATCATATTGAAATGCGCTAATATTCAATGTTGATTTGTTAATATACATACACCATTCACACTCTTTAAGATGCCAATGGTATCAGCTTACCGTACTGGCAAATTTAACTGATACCAAGAATATGTTTCCAAAAGCCTTCTTGTTTAAAAACATACAATCCGAAAAATACTTAATTGCCACTTCATAACTTTAGTTAATAAAAGGAGGAAGAGCTCTTTTCGATTTTAAAAATGCTTCCTAAAAATTGCCTTTAACTTTAGTTCTTTGTTAGTGTTTTTATGACAAAAAGGAAAGATGACGTAGTCTTCAACTTGATTCACCAAACATTTTCTGAGCATTACTGTGTGCCAAACCACTGTGCTAGGTGCCTGGAATGCAGGCTGAATAAGATTGTTTTGGGGTCACAGTGTAAAGTGTATAGAAGCAGCAGTTAAATCATTTCATTCCCCTTATTGTTGGGGTAGGGGGTAACTTCACTCTTCTGTTAGGAGCCATTAGTTTTGCTAAAATTGTTCACAAGGGATATTCTTTCCAGAAATCAGGTTGGGGCTGGACCTTGGATCATGAAGGCTAGAAAATGAGGACAAACAAGGACATCCAATAAAAAGGGTTAGTACATGAGCAAACAGGGAAGAGCTGCAAAGGTTGCAAAGTATGACTTCAACGTAGATTAGTGTCATTGTAATTTTTCAGATTACTGAAACCATGGTAATGTTTTTCATGTGTGAAAGGCCCTCAGAAAATGCCCATCACAAGATCTTTGGACTGTGTAGCTTCTTAGAAAAAGAACAGTTGAAGGAACCTGTTTTTCTTTAAATGATAGAAACTTTGGTGGTTTCCAAATGAGTAAAAAAGAGGATTTCCGAGAATGAAGCCCCTTAATTTTTGAAAGGGAGAGAGTATTGTTATGTCACTTGCACATGCATTCATTCATTTTTTCCATGCAATATTGATTAACCACCTACTATGCACTCAGTTCTGTGCTATGTGTTATAAGGACATCAGGCAACCAAAATAGACATGAAATGATATCTGCCTTCATATAACTTAACAATTAGGGGAAAGTCATGATTTTTCTACTCAAGTATATTCCTGTTTCAGACCATCATAGATCACTTTTAATTCATATATTTTATCATTTTGTGATTGTTCAAAAATAATTTGTGTGGACTTTGTTACTTCTGTAAGATTTAGTGTGTGTTTATTTCCTTTTTTCAAGCTATAATTAAAATACTAAGCACTTCTAACATTGACTATAGAACTTAATTAATATTGCTGTGAATAAACTGTAGTTTAGGAGAGTCTCTTGGAGAAGGAGTGAAGAATTTGTTGAGTTCATACACTTTGATACCACTTAAAGCATCTCAGAAAGTAGCTCTCAATTTTCAAGCTAGGGAAACATTGTAAGAGAGGAAAACTAAAGCTTACTAATGCACCCTGTGATACACTGCTGGGAAGTGGCAGCTTTGGGATTTGAAATCAAGATGGTTGAATTCCACACCATGTGCTCACTTTAGTGTAGCCTTGACAGATGCACTTGAATAATTGGTAAATGACAAGTGTCAGTTTGGGTATTTAAACCGAGACCTGACTTACTCCAAAATCTATGTTTTTTCCCACTGGAGCTTATACGGGGCTATTTAAACCTCAGGCATTGTAAAAGCAGAGTACTTTTCAGTACTTAACATGGCGTTTAACTTATTATGTCTTACCTTCTTACTATAGTTTTTTCCAACAATATGGCTCATTTTAACTGAAGGTTTGAAAAGTCATTTTCTTGCTTGGTGTGGGATTACTATTTTATAACCAGTCACATGAAGGAAAATAAATATAAAATGCTTTTCTGAAACTCTAAGGCAAAACAAAATTTCTCCTTTGAATTTTTGTTTTGCAAACATATTTCAAAGTGAAAAAAGGAAAACTCAAAACTATCAAAAGTATTGAAAATGTCTCCAGTTTTTAGGGATGTAATAAGTTAATTAGCCGAATGCCTCATCCAAAACAACTGTCACTAAAATTTATGAATCGTTCATTATTTGTATAGAGTTGGCAGCAGATATTTCATATTCACATACTCACCAACTTTGAAGAAGCATATTTTTAACTCTTGCTCCTTAATAGGTAAATTCACGTGATCTAAATATTTCTTCACATCTCATAAACTGAAGGCTTTGAATAATTTAAATGATATGGGGTGTTGATTATGTGTGTTAGGATCCAAGTCTTATATAGACTTAGAGTTTTAAAATTGTCTTGGTCAGAGGATTTGATTCATTCCCAGAATTAGTACAGGTACCGGAAAGATCTTATCCTCCTTTTATAGTATTTTTATTGATACATTGGTGAATAAAAGCAGAGACCTATCTGACACTCATTCTTCTTTGTATGTTTGTACATATGTTTAGGTAGCTGCTGTGTTTTCTTAATTTGGCTATAAACTTTTTGAGGGTGAGGTTTATTCTTCATTCCTGTTATTCTCTAGGCTTAACGTGGGAATTTTTATATAACAAGCCTTTATTGCTTCTAGATTTCATGAAAAATTGTTTCAATATATGGCATACAACACTGGGTAGAACAAATTCCTGTTTGACATGGAAAATCCTGGATTTCTCATAATTATTGGATGTATTATACTCAGCTTCGCTTGCTTTTAACTTATTCATGCATTCCACTGGCTCTTTATAGACTTCGCTTAGGTCTATAACGTTCTTATTAAAATATAGCTAGTTTAGTTCTTATTAAAATACATTTAATGACCTGCCTGACTTTGCAACCTGACCTCTGACCTTTGCAGCCGTTATCCTTAATGGTCTCAGATTCTAAACCCTAACCAAAGAGGATATTAGGAGCTATGGAGCTGAGTGGAGGCTCATTATTTCAACACAGGCTTCCACTGATGTCAATCTTGGTCTGACCCACTGATGTCAATCTTGGTCTGACCTGAGAGCTTCAGTTCCTCAGGGCCTGAGTTTGTGGTTTCCTCCCAGGGTTTTGAGTTTCTGTCAAATTCTGCTTTCCTGTGACTAGTTCCTGAACACCACCAATTTGCACTATGTGTTTTCATAGTCCGTTGTGTTCCTACATGCTATTCTCTTTGCCTGGATGTCATCCCACCTGGTTTGACAGGTGAGAGCTTCTCTTCATCTTTCAAGATGGAGTTTGGTCATCTTTGAGAAGCCTCCGCAATCCCCCAGACGACTTTGCATATCTCCTCTGTTACACTCCTCCTGTAACGAAGACCACACATCTGTTAGTGCAGTCATGCCATATCTGTTCTCTGTTGGACTTTGAACGTTTCATAGTTCAATAAATGTTTTAAAAGAGCAAGTGACTTCTGCTACTTTATCTTGGAGCATTGCCAATCACCTGTCACCTGCATCTACAGGTATTTTGAGGATATTGTAGATACTGAAGTTGAATTGAATTTTCTAATGATGTACTCATAATATATCTGTTCTTTTTTTTGTTTTTCTTCTATTCTGGCTAATATCCTAATTTCATTGTAGGGCCATGCTCCCGTTTGTTGATTTCTGGAATAACGTCTGGGCAGCTCTATATGCTGTAAGTCTTCCCGAACAACTTCTTGTGCTTGTCCCAGGCCTGCTATGTCTCCACTCAAGCTTCAAGCTTCCTGGCCAGGGTTTTGTCTTACTCATTTTTCAAGCGTCTAGGCCTGTGACTTAGCTTGACTTAATGAATGTTGGATAAATGAATAAAACTCTAATTACTGTTTATCAGTTTTAAAAGAGTTATTAAAAAAATAGCCAAACACAGAAAAAAAAAGTTCTTTATAAAAAGGATATTTCATGATTAGGACTAATTTAAGGCTAGGTCAAGATAGTGCTGAACATTCCTTTTATAAAAGATGGAACCATTCCATTTATAAAAGAATGTATAAAACTATCTGATGCAGCGGTCAACCGTCTTGCAGCCTGACCTCTGGTATTCTAATAGCTGTCGAGAGAAGTTAGTTTCTCCATCAGTGTTGCAATTATGAAAGCTGTTAGAATTATAGGATTTTCAATCAGCACTTTGGTTTCATATAATTTAATTACCACTTAAATCATTTTTTTTTTGCCATGCCTAACCCATACACTTCATCTTAAACTTGTTGCTGATTTTAAAATTAAAATGTTGTTCCTTTAATAATATTTACTAGATAATGTGCAGATTTACTGTAATTGAGCGATAATTTGGAAGTATTCTCTAAACATTTCATTCTTCTCGTTTATTTTATGCATAGTCATAGTCCCTGCCATTTTACCCGTATATTTTATAGTTGTACATTGTTAGAGTTTTGTTTTATTTTGTTTTAATTTTTGATCCTTTTTCAACTGTTTTCAAAGTTCTGAGTTATAATTGCTGTCTTTTCAAACTGTTGCCCTGGACTGATTGATTTATGGATTAATTTGTTCTTTTTATCTGGGGCAGCACCTGTGGCTCAAAGGAGTAGGGCGCTAACCCCATATGCTGGACGTGGCAAGTTCAAACCCAGCCCTGGCCAAAAACCGCAAAAAAAGAAAAAAGAAAAAGAAAATTGACTATCTGGGCAAGTAGATATCTAGTGAACCTTCATGTATATATCACATAGCTTCAGTAGGTATCAGTTCAGAGTCAATCTTTTTGAGCTATATCCAAGCCAATTTCCCTGGCAGATTATTTTAAAGAAAATCTCCAACTTCTTTGGAAGTTCGCTACTATTAATGCAATGTTTGTAAATTACTACATAAACAAAAGATCCTTCCATTCCTATTACCACATCAGAACAGAACTTAAAATATCTATATCTATATTGATCTCTTTCTCTCTCTCTGAAGATAAATATATATGTGTGCATGTGTACAGATTTTTAAAGGTGCATAGAAGCTCAACCTGGTTGCTTATATCTTTTTCCTTAAGAGAATGCTTTTTGTTGTTGTTGTTGTTCCCTTGAATTTTTATAGTTTTAAGTTACAAAATGTTGAATTAGGGTAAATATAGTTTTTAAGTGTTGAAATTCAGTTCTTTGCAAGAAATAGCACAGTGGTTTGTTAGATTAAGGAATTGGTTTTTTGAACTTTGGCAGGTTTTGAGCTAATGGGAGAAATGATAGGTGAGTTTTGTTTGGGGCAAGTGATAGGAAAACATATAAAAAATGTGGTTTATTTAAGGTATATCATAGAAAGGATAACCATACATGAAATTGGAGAGCAGAGAAACAATAGGCACTAATTAGATGTCTGAAAGGGGCTAAAACTTTGGGAAAAATGGAAGTGGCTAACAGAAAAAGAAGAAAGAAAAGAGAGACAAAGAAAAAGGAAACGATGACAAGCTTTGTTTATTTTATTCACACTTTTACTTGGAATGGCAAACATACAACATTACAACAAACTTCCTATTTTGGTAGTATGCAAGAAAAAATTTATGGTGATGTTTTGTGATTGGAAAAATTTATGGTGGTGGCAATGGATGGAGACTGTTCCTATAAACCCTCCTCTGCCTTTTCCATCAAAAAAGAAAAAAAAAGAAAGGAAAAGAAAGAAAATGGAAGGGTGGAGATTGAAGGAGAGGGGAGGGTAAGAGAGAGAAGGCAAGGGGAAAAAGGAAAGGAGATTCAAGAAAACAAAGAACAACAAATGTTGTATTTGAAGTTTATTATTCAAGACAATTAGCCCCAGGGTGATGGGCTAGTCCTGAGGTATCAGAAGTTAGTGTTGTCCTTCCTAGGTCTATTTAAATTTTCTTTAAAAATTTATATTAAATCACTGCCATTAACCATGCAACTATTGTCTTTCATAGGTCTAGAAGTAGCAAATTTAAGGAGTACAGTTTGGTGAATATAGTTGACGGAGCTGGAAGAGCGAATGACCTGGGTGTGGCAGGGAATGACTTCAGAGTCCCCTTCTATGTGATGGGTGGTCCACTGGGCATGTCTTTGTTTATGGGACAGATGAATGAGACTATTAAAATTAGGTAGCCACTTTATTTCACCAAAATGTAAAATTACCCTTCTGGACTCATTTTTCAAAGAAAACATGCAGTATTTGGAGGACAACACAAAATCAAAGCCCTGGCTCTTTCACTTACTAGCCGTATCCTCCAAATACTGCATGTTTGAAAAATGAGTCCAGATGGGTAATTTTACATTAAAACAACACTAGATTTCAGAGAGAACTATAGCTATAATGTCATCATTCAAGCTAGAGTAAACATGATTTTAATAAAATAAATACCTAGAATAAAATCATGAGTGAAAGCTAAAAGAAAAACAGACCAAACCAACAGATTAAAGACCCTAGATTGTTTCCATTTTTGTCATTCATAATCAATTCTGTGTTTTCCTTCATTTTATTGTTTGCCAGTATTCACTTATTATAGACACAGGGTAGTTAATGGCAGTGATTTAATATAAATTTTTAAAGAAAATTTAAATAAAAAGTATAAGAAATTAATATTTCTGTGTTGGAAGTACACTAGTATTATTATTTTACCATGACTATGGAATGCTACAATTTAGTGTATGTAACACTATGCTTTTCAGAGATAAATTTTAAGAGGTACCAATTTAAACAAAAAACAAGTTAATAACTTATGCGGTCTCCACTATGATAGTCATTTGGTATTAGAATGCTGGAAAAGGAGAATTAAGTAACAAAGAAGTCATTAAAACAAGTTTTCTCTGGACCAAATTCATCAGATGGATATCTCTATAATTTCTATAATAGCCTATATAAAGATATTTTACATTCACTTTGGCAAATTTGTGCCAGTGTGCAATAATGCTTTATTATTAGGAAACTAACATTTTTCTTGAAAAATACACATAGTTCAAATCTGAAATAAATGAAAATTAATTGTAAGAAAGAAACTGCCCTTTCAGCATCCATGCTTGTCTCTCTGGACTGAATAAATTAGGCTTACATTCAATGAACATTTAAATAAAATTTTAATAAATTTCTATATCACTATATCAATGTACTAAAAAGCGTGATAGGTGATTTTTACAGAGTATAGGGGAGGTTTTACCTTACTAAAATAGTTCCAGAAAATTTGATGTTTTATTACTGTACCAAAACTTGGCAAATACTGAATTGTAGAATAGAAGCTAGATTCTAAATAAATTTTAAATCATAGCTTTTATATGGTAAGTAAGGCTGTGTCAGTGTTTTCAAATATATGTACGCATAAGCACAACCTGTTGATTGGATTTAAGAGTTTTGTTGTGCTTCTTATACATTCTAATGTTCGGCTTGGATTTTTTTTTTTAGAGACAGAGTCTCATTTTGTCGCCCTCGGCAGAGTGCTGTGGCATCACAGCTCACAGCAACCTCCAGCTCTTGGGCTTAGGCGATTCTCTTGCCTGAGCCTCCCGAGTAGCTGGTACTACTGGCACCCGCCACAATGCCCGGCTATTTTTTGTTGCAGTTGGTCCGGGGCTGGGTTTGAACCCTCCACCCTCAGTATATCGCCTCAATGAGCCATAGGCACCGCCCATTCGGCTTGGATTTTAAACTTTGACATAAATAGTTGAAAAGTCATGCACCGGTCACATATGTTTTATTCAATGAGGGACCACATGTATGTCAGTGGTCCCATAAGATTATAATACGGTATTTTTACTATGCCTTTTCTATGTTTAGACACAAATATTTACCATTGTGTTACAAGTGCCTATGGTATTTGGTACAGTAACATGGAGGGACAGGCATGTAGCCTATGAGCAACAGGCTGTATCCACCATATAGCCTAGGTGTGTAGTAAGCTTTAAACTGTCTGAATTGTATAAGCTTGTTGTTCTCACAAGGATGAAATCACCTAAGGAAACATTTCTCAAAACATATTCTCATTAAGCAATGCTTGACTTACTACATATAATAGTTGTCAGAATAATTTTTCTTCAACTTGGTTTATATTGGGTCACAAGCAAAGGACAAAACATAATGAAAATTTGCTATCATGTTCACGTATTAGCAATGATGTGTCTCTTCAATTTCTTATTTTCTTTTTGCTAATTTACTCCTCTTCTTGTTGATCTGATATTTAGATCAATGCTCTGGATGTTTAAAATAAAATAATGAGGAATAGTATGAACTTTTGTAAATTTGAAAGAATACTAAAATACATTCTAGGGACCAGGGAAATGTGATTATAGGAACTATGAAATAGGTACAAGTTTCTGGACCACAGGCATTTTGAAATTGAAATTCACTTTTTCAACCTCTGTATTTTGTTTGACAAATAATTCTTGACATGATTTTCAATTTTAAGAATTTAAGTTATTTGTTTTCTAGACCTCTGGTTCCATAGAATTTAGCATGGCTTTCAGTACCCTTATTTGCATTTTGTAAGTTTAATATGTGCTTTACATTTTGGAAATGTAAAGTGTATGTTGATTTTTTTGGTGGTTTTCTTGTGGTACAAGAGGTACATCCTTCAAAGATTTAACATGCTGTCAATTGCTGAACAAGCATTTTAATAATTCTCTGTCATACTGCTAAACATTTTTATGATTTTGAGAAAAGAAATGATGTCATAATGAATTAACATCATTTGTATAATATGTCTCTGAATATGTTTTCTATTTAACTTTTGTCAAGTCCTTCTTTAGTGAATATGGAATTAGTTTATTTACATTTACTCATTGGGAAACTGAGATGTTAATGTTTACCTCCATTTTTACTCTCTAAACTCCATCACCAGCCAGCAATATCATGTAGGAATCTTACTTCTAGTTCTGTGATTGGTTGATCATACCTCAGTTCCTAATACTGCATTAATGTCCTTAAATTCCTTCTGTTAACTTTTATTTGCGATATTTCTCAAGGAACAGGAAAACAGTCTTCATTTTCCAATTCCTCCAAATCATGAAAAGTATGAATTTAATTAGATATGAAGTAGATTTTAAAGTTGTTTAAGTATTTACATCTATTTCTTTAAACTTTTTACCTTTTTGTATCCAAAACAAAACTATAATTGCAGTGGATAAGTATTTTCCCTTAATGTTTATTGAATTTATGTGTTATTAAATGAGTAAAAAAATGAAACCTTGATTAGACATCATTTGAGAATACTGAATAGGTTAAAAAGAATATAATTCATAGAACAACATATTCAGGCCTCAACTGAATGGGTTTCGGCCCCCTAGACTTCATATTCATATGTCATTTGAGTTGAATTTTTCATATTTGCTTTTAGGCCACACTTATTTTTATTGAGTTGCCACATGTAACTCTTTTTAGAAAAAGTTTAAAATAAAAGCACTAGAAAATAAAAAATCTAATGTGCCTAATATCTGGGCCTTGACAGGGTGCCAGAGATAAATATGGTCCCTGTTTAATAGGGCTTACTTTGAAGAACTCTTACTCTTTGAAAGACGTATAGAACTTTCTAATTAAAGATGTAGAAAGGCATCTTCTACTTCTCTATTTTAAAAGGAGCTGCTTGATGACATTTCACTACAGGGTAGGATTAATACTGAATGAATGATAATGATAATAAAATCTGCACATCGTAGATTGTGTATTACATTATTCCTTACTATTGAATAGCACTACATATTTTCAGCTAGTTTTACTCAATATATTTGCTGGTGACAATGTGGATTAAAAGAAAAGAAGTAGCTGACTAGTAACATTTGGAGAGATCTCCAGTGGAAAAAATCAAAGGAAAGGAATCTGAAAACCAATCTTTTCTTGACCAATTAGTGACAGAAATTTCTGAGTTACTCTTTTCTTATTTTTCATTGTTAGCTGATTTGATTGAGAAAAGAAGAGATTTTAATTTTACCCTTGTCATGTAGGGGGAGAATTCACAATTGCAAAATGGAGCTGACAAGTGAATTTAATTAAGACTGATAACATGACAGCATAGTGAAAGCTTGCAACTATTATCAGCATATAGAAATTTTAACCAAGCTATTACTCTTTGACCAGCGCTCTATTACTTGTCATGATGGTGACTATAATAGATTGAAAGGGTTCCGTGTGTATCTGTTTCATTTTCTTCTTTTTAAGGTTTTGCTTACATTGTGGAGTTCTGTTCATGACATGAACAGAAGGCAGATGTTTATATGAAAGGGGCTGACATGTATGTTTCCAAAGTAAATATTCTTCTTTGTTAGGTGTTTACATAAATAAGAGCAAAAATCCACATCAGGGGAGGCATCTGTGGCTCAAAGGAGTAGGGCGCCGGCCCCATATACCGGAGGTGGTGTGTTCAAACCTGGCCTGGCCAAAAACTGCAAAAAAAGAAAAAAAATCCACATCAGAACAGCAGTGATGAAATGAAGCTATTTCTGATGAAGGAATATATGGTAGAGCTACAAGTCTGTAGCTGCAGGAACTTAAATGAATTTCTCTGAGCCTTTCTTGTTCCCAACGCCATGCTTACATGGTAAACCCCTCTCCTCCCCCTCAAGCACTTGCAGGATTGTGGCCTGTCTCCCCTGGGCTCTGCTGGTATAAGCAGAATATGCAGCCAGGACTGTGTCTGGTTTGATTGTCACTGTATGTTTAGTGCTCAGCAACGTGTCTAGTACAGAACTTGGATCCCATAAATATTTGTGAAGTGAATGAACACTCACACTTTGCCACCTTGAAACAAGGCATAAAAGTTCAGTTCTTAGACTCACACATTGGAGTCAGTTTCTTTTCTCTGCAAGTTCTTTGAACTTTTCTATTTGTTACATTTCACTCATATGCTTGTTACGTAGTAAATGAGCTTGTTTTGTTTAATGTTGTACATTTTCATTTAGTCTGTAATATTACCATATCAATTGTGAATAAATAGTTGTTTCTGTAGCATCTAGTACCGTATGAACGGCACCATTCACCATTAATGGAAAATGGAATTCCTGTGTTTGTACAAGTCCCCACCTGACTTGGTTTCCTTCATAGCCAGTAAGACACATCATGAGGGTATTTGGTTGGTTCAGAGGTGCGTGGTATTTCTAATGTGGTCCTGATCTTCCCCTTCCTTTTTTACAAAATAAAGCCAATACATATTGGAAAGATTTGTTTGAGGAATTAAATGGCTACTGTCGTAGGACATCTAAATGTGCCTTTTAGTAGTTTTTCCTCTCTGTTCAATTGCTCTTTCCTTTGCTAACATTTGAGAAAACTGGGCCACACAAGGAATTAACACTGGCCCTGGATTTAACCTTTCAGAGTCTTAAATCGTTCTTTTTGAGCAGTAATATTTTGGAGGTCTGGACCCATCATGGCTTCTCCACTCTCCTCCTTTTCTTCCTCTCAAATTCTGTATGTTTTGTCACTGTGACCCATGTCCAGTCATCTGTCCTGTCCTCGTCAGAGAACTACTAATATTGTTGGGATTGCCTTTCTCCCCATTTGGAATATAGACCACGCCTACGTGTCCATCACTTAATAGTGTTTAGAGTATAGAGTTCACTCTGTAAACATGTATTAAATAAGTGAGTGGATTTTCTTATTTGTTTGTCTACTCTTACGGGAAAGTGAAGATGTGAAGGGACCACGAGGAAAGCAGCTTGATTCCTTGATCCCAGAGTACGACCCAGTGCCTTCCCAAGCACACTCTTTATATATTTAAAGGAATGAGTAACGAGAGTTTTAATACACAGATGAAGAAAGAAGCTAAGTTTTCTGTCTGTAAAACTGTTCTTTAGGATCCTATCCCTTAATTCATTTTTCCTTTGTATGATTAAAGATATGCCAATTCAAGCCTTGCTTGATCTCTTACTTAAAAATTACCTTACGTCTTTCCTGTAATTAAGAATAGTTAACAGTATGCTTTTCATATTATTTGAAACACTATATCAAGATTTTATTATGTTCCCATTAACCTTGTAAATCTGTAACTCTGATGTTTAAAGCTTTGAGAGTTTAAGGAGTTAGTTCAAATTTTCAGTAGGTAATTTTTTTCTTCTCACTCAGTATAAAAGTTGAACCAAAGGCATTCATAAATAGAATTTACTGAGTACAGATCATTAAAATATTAGTGCACAATTAAAGGGAGGTTACCTTTAAAATTAGGTAAATTAGTCATACAGCAAGTTTAAACCATTTAGAAAAAGCACTATGAGGAAGAAAATAAAATTAATTCAAGTGACAGTATCAGATCAAAGAAGTAAAAGATAATAGCTTACTCTTGCCAGGCACACATTGTCAACTTTGTTCAGATGGCAGTTTTGTGTTTCATTTAGGTTTCGCTTGTCTGAGAGGTGTTGCTATACTTTGAAGGTATTGCTATACCGTGAAGGTGCTAGCCAGTGTAGTCAGGGAACAGGAGATAAAACGGAAGGCTCATAAAATGTCTTATCATTTGGACCTTCCTGGGGAAACGTAGCTTGAATTTTTGAGTGGTCAGCTTGACATTTAAAAGCAGGAGAAGTTGTGGCATTATTTCTAGAATATTACAGTAGTTAGAAGAAAAAGATTTAAAGTTCATTGCAGTAATTGCTGACAGCTTCCACAGAATGAGATGTGCTTTTAGTAAGCATGTGCTGCCTTGAAAAATGGCAGCCTGCTAAGCACGTGAAAGAAGATAGTGGGTTTTATGAGAGTGACAAAAAGGTAGATTTGGGAATTCTCATGCTCCTGAAATAATTGCATTCATTTTGAAGGAAGTAGAAGATTACAATGACTTTTAATGGTTGTACATGTGTTGATGGTCCTCAAGCAAAGAAAGACTCTAGGTGTCTGAAATTAACACATTATATATTTTCGGTAACTAAAGTATAAAACCTGGTGGCTGAGCTGTTACAGTAGGGAGCTAATATCACTGGGCTTGTCGTAATCCGTGTGAAGTGCTGAGGTGATCCCTACTGTAACAGCATTCCCCTCCCTGGAAACCTGCAATTTGCCTCTTAGTCCCAGATGGGGAGGAAACTCACAAACAGCCGCAAGCCATACATAATGGCAGGGTTCACATCCTGACAGGACAAAGTAGAAAAAAGGAAACTTTCAAAAGTCTTCATAAAATTATTCAAGTCAAGGGCTTTATGCTTCTTGTGAAGGTTGCAGCACTTTTTTTTCTTTATAAAGTTTTGAGTATGTTGCATTTGTTTTGCTTTTTCCTTCTCCTGGATGCCAGCCAGTATTCAACTGAAGGAAACACGTGAGAATAGCACACTAATCACGTTGCACTGTCTTCTACTTAAATAGCTAACATTTATTCCTTAATAAACAGCATCTTGCACATATACCAACAAGGTTCTCAGTATATGCATACTATGAAAAGTATATGCACTTTTAAATATGCTCTCACCTATGACTTTAAAAAAGTCATTAAGACATGGAATTAGGCATGTCGTTTTTAAGCCAGAAGTTCTAAATATATGATCTAAAGGTTAGATCTTTATTCAAACCCTAAACCTAGGAACAGATTTTGTATTCATAAATTTATATTATGACACTGTGTCTAATAATTATTACTACCAATTACACAAATTGTTTTTCTATAAAACTTCAATCATAGTCTGGTTTTACCCTGGAATCATAGGTGCCAGAGACTGAAGGAACCTCAAGAACCTTACCCTCAGGCAGGTAGGCTGTTAATTATCTTACCTGCACCGGTAAATACCATTACCTTCATTTCACAGATAAGGATGCTAAACCTAGAAGGTGACCTGTGCAGGTCTCGGTGGCTTAGATGTGATCTTCAGTGCTACGTCTCAAGTCAATAGGAGGAATAAAACCCAGTTTGAATAAAGTGTAGTCTACTTATTATCTAATCAGAACACATACAGTATTTTAAAACAAATATAAATTACATGGATGAGAAGCTTTCCTACATTTGATAAATGTAATATCATGTTTACAAGCTCTAAAAGAAAACCATTTATATGCCCCTTAACTATATCAGATATGTCTGTCTACTTTGCTTTCTGTATTACATAGAACTACTTTAATATGTTCAATATACTTTACTTATAAGCTTCAGAAAGCTGACAAAAGAGGGATTTAGGGATGAAAACATACAACTCAATGAATAATCAAAACTTGAGTTCACAAATAGATGAAATGCTTGAAATAACAATTTATAATCAGAAGTTATCTTTTTGAATTAGTGATTGCATAAGAATATTTCTTGATTGTTTAAGCTCAACATTTTACACTGAGATTTTATATGAATTGTATATTCTGAGGTCAGGGTGTGCCTTCTGAGTCTTTGCATTTCTCATCATAATATTTTATAATGCCTGGTAGCTCACATATAAGAGAAAAAAAAGATAAAAGATACACACACATACTCTTCACCCATGCCAGATCTGTCTTATTCACTGATGGACAGTGGTACTTGGTACAGAGCAGGTGTTTATTGAGTAATTTTGGATAATTTCTTAAGAGCCCTGTTCTTCACATTTTGGTTGTTGTAACAAGTCTACTAATGGGTTGACAGCACTTTTGAAATTACTCTCATTGAAGCATTAGTTGTCTCATGTTTTATACTGTTTTAACCCTCTTTAATTTTAGAATATATTTTATTCATATGTTACCCATTGAATGTATGCATTCCAGAAAAAAATGGTGTCACTCAAACACTTTCCCTTTATCTTGAGTGCTGTCTTCTCTTTTTAGATAAATTATATCCAACCTGAAGTTCTATCATAAATGCCATTTCTTTCAAGGAGGCTGCCATGTCTTTCCTGTACTTACATGTAGTAAACATACCTCTAGACTAGGGTTATATATGTTTGTCGTGTGTTTATAAATTGCTTTCATACAGATCTATTAAGCAAAATAGCTCTAAATATGTTATGTATGTAATTATATTTAATATTCAGAAGAGTCCTGGGAAGCAAGTATTGTCATTATCTTGATTTTATGGATGAAAAAAATAGAGACTTAGATTTCCTGAGGTCAAGTGATGAAAAAATGCAATAACCTGGCCTTAATCCTAGAGCACTAGGTCTAGATCCGTGCTCTGAGCACAGTGCTGTATTGCTTACTCTCAGTGACTGCATGCTGCTTTCCCAGGCTTAAGATTTTCATGTAGAAAATACTGCTCACTTATAGTAGGAAGCAGGGAGATATTAAATGACATCTTAACATTCACACATTTAAATAAATATGTGTAATTTAATCAGTATTTCCATTATTTACCAATGCTACATATGTCATTTTGTAGTTAGGTTTTACCTTTTAATATATGCATTCTGTATGCCTACTTACAGTTTATTTAGTTTTGTTCATTTGGAGTAGAAAACTACATACAAGTACTGAAAAAAAATTGCGGCTGCTGTAGTGTGGAAAATAAATATCTGGCACTCATGTGTTAAAATTTACTTGGCGATTATCCAAGATTAATTCCCTTTAAACACTGCAAGTTTTCTCTGTGTCACTACCTGATGCATTTTATTGGTTATATATTTCTGAGTGGTCAATCCCTACATCTCAGGGCCAAATGTGGGCTATTTATTTGACGTAGACAACTAGTGAAGTGTTTATGAAAGACACCCAGGGAAGAACATTTGCAGCCTTGATCCCAATGTGTGTGACCCAAGGCTGTTTAAAACTAGGGTATGGAAAGCTGTCACTTCACTTTGGAGACTGAATAAAGCTGAAGGGAGGAACCCTGCTCCACTGCGTCTCTTCTCCTCAGTGTGCCGGCAGCACTGCCTTCTGACCTAGTTCAGGTGTCCTTAGTGACCTCTGGCAGGCCTATGTTGTGGGTACCTTTGGGAGCATGCCCACTCGGCTAGATTTTATAGTGATGATTTTCTTCTTACAGAAGTTAGGTTAAGAATTTTGTATTCCCCTTATTAAAGAGATAATTTCACAATATAATTTGCTTCACAAGCCTCCCACAGTTATGTTAAGCAGATGGTTGCCAAACTCCAATTCGAAGTAGATTGCTCTTATATGAAATAAAATCCTCACTCAGAAAAGTTGGCAGTGTAAGCTGGTTGTCTTCCAAAACAGTCTCTCAGACAAAGTTCTCTATACTCAAAACTGGCAGACTAGTACACCTGTATTATATCTGGAGTGAAAACAGATCAAGTAATACGCATTGATTCAAAGTCATCTTTAATAATTGCCATCCCTTTATTTCTTGACTGGTGACTAGTACTGGCTTTACTTTTGCTGACATAGAGGAAATAGCAAGAATGGTCATCTGTTAGATATGGGTTCCAGTCTCAACTCTTTCTCTGAATACTCATATGACTTGGACACTTCCTAGTTTTTAAAATTTGAGTATTATATACTTCACAGAGTGGCTGCCATGAGTAAATCAGTTGATGCACTCAGTGGACCTACAGTCTTTCCTATCATGCAGTGGTCCTGTAATTAATATTATGTTGATATTGATGATTTGTGTTTAAAACCTAACCTGTGTTGGTATGTATATATGTTTGTCACCTGTAGTTAATTTATACAGTGTCTCAGTAACTTAAAAAGAGAAGTATCGTATATAAATCAACAACAGTTCAACAGATAGGTATTGGGTGCCTAGTGTATGTAAGGATAAGATGGTTTTCCAGCTGTGAATAAGAGAGTATTTCCTTTTAAGGACCTTGCACTCTGGGTGGTATGGAGCTAAGGTAGCTGACGAAAGCACTGTAATGTGAGGTGATATAAATGTCTTCGGACAAGAACTTTGTGCTCAGAAAACATTCATGCAAAGAAGTAGCAAATAACTGAACCTTAAATGGTGTACTAATTTTGACAGAAATAGGGAAAGAATTCCAGAAAATAATAAGCTGGGAAAAAATAGTAAATAGAGATATGTAAGATGTTTTCCAAGGGAAGTGACAATATGATGGGACCATGCTATGGACATCCTTAAATTCTACAGCAATACCTTTGTATTTAATTTGTAAGCAGTGGGCAATCATTGAAGAGGTTAGGAGACAAGCTCTTCAATATGAAGATTATCAACTGAATAGAGGATGAGTTAGGGGAGTAGGATATGGCAAAAGACTGAAGAGGCCAGTTAGAAAGCTATTGAGATTTTTCCAAGTTGAGAGAATCACGGGGATGTTAAAGTAGTTGCATTGCCCAAGAAAATGCAAAAAACAGACTTGGACCGTCAAGACAGGGCAGATGCTGAATCTTTAGGATTTGTCAAAATGAATCATTCATTAAATGTATGGGTAAAGGAATAGGTTGCTATTTGCCTGTGGGATTTCTATTTAAGCTCTATGTATTTTCCACACATTGTACAGTTCTCATGAACTAGTTGTCTGCTAAAAAATAGCAACTTCATCCTTGTGCTAAGTGATGGCACTGTTCTGAGTGATAACGGCATGTGTTTTGAGATGTGTATACAATATAAGGTTTCATGTGTTTGGGATCTCCTCAGGAAGTTAGAAGTTTTGCTATCCTTTGTTTTATAGTTTTTTCCTCAAGAAAGTAAGAAGGATACCTTGTCAGTCTTTGTTTTTGCTGTGAAAGATACTTTTAAATGTAGCTGAAATGTTATATGAGCCAAGCATGGGTGTGATTTATCTTTATATCAATAATAGACACAAGACTGTCAAAACCTGATCACAAAGGAAACCCTCAAATGCTATTCTTCATTAACTGTTGGTTTAGAAAATAAATTTGGTAATATTGCTTTATTCCTCAAATTTGTCTTTTCCTGTCACTAAGAAGTTATAACATGACAAAAAATATAGAAATTAATACAAAAAGAGGGGAGGACAGAAAAGATTGAATATTAAATTCTTCAGCAACTAGCCGTCCTCCTTGGACCTACTGCTGCCTTAAGAAGAAATAAATTTTAAAATTAGGAGGTACTTGTTTTGACTTAGGCACAATGCCAGTTTGGTTTATAGAAACTTTAAAGTATTTTTTTTTTTTTGGACCAGTGTAGACTTGTATTCCAAGTATCTTCAAGTGATGTACGTGGTTTTATAATTACTGAAAGTTCTATTTGCCCATGAGTGATTTTTGTCCTAATTGTAATAGTAATGTCAGTTACCTATTTAATTGGAGTATTATGTCATAGAAAAATGGGTAGGCTAAGAGGCAGAAGATCTTGAGTTGGTAACAGGTTCTCACTTACTGGGTAGTCTTTGAAAAATCATCTAACAACTCATGCTTCACTGTTCATCTGTGGCTGTCCTGCTTATAATACAGTCACTCCGAGTATTAAATGAGATAGAATACATATTTTAATAATCATAAAAGCTATGTTCATTATTTTTCAGTTATCATTATTATTATTACTACTATTATTAAAAATGTTCTAAGTCCTTACTTAGAGTTTATATTATCTAGCCTTCTGTTTTCAAGACCATCAAATGTGATTTTCCCCCATTCTTTAAATCTGTGGTCCCCAAGCCCCATATCAGGGAGTAGTATTGGTCTGTGCTTTGGTAGGAACCAGGCCACACAGGAGAAGGTGTATGGCAGTGAATAAGCCGAACTCCATCTGTATTTACAGCCTCTCCCATCACTCTCATCACTGCCTGAACTCTGCCAGATATCTGTCCGATCCCTCCCACCCCCCACCTATATCCCATGGAAAAATTGTCTTCCACAAAACTGGTCCCTGGTGCCAAAAAGGTTGAAAACCTCTGTTTTAGAGGATGCAGGTGGCTGAGTGAGAATAAAAATTTCCCACGGTCCTACAACTAGATTAAGTGGCAGAAGGGGAGAGAGGGTAGCTTTTACTATACTATTGTTGGAATAGTAACTGTGTCAGAAATCAGTACTATCCTGATCTGAAGTTATCCAGTGGATTTAATAAGTGAACAATCTAGTTATAATGGAGAGAAAAGAAAGAAAATGGGGAGAAGGATGAAGTGAGGTGAGGTACAGACTTAGATGCCACCAGGGGGATACAGCTTCAGTTTGGTGACAGTAGTGATAGTACTTGTCCCATTTATGAAATGAATACTTTAAAAGGACACTGTGTGAGGGATCTGCCTTGCAAGTCTTACCCACTTATTAATCTACAGTTAAAAGGAACAAAAGTTTTATATATATGACATTTTGTTGAGGATATTGAAAAATGGCTGCATGTATACCTTAAAATAATTTTTTGTTGTGATGATTTTATTTCAATTGTTTAGACTATTGGTAAATTCTTAGCAAATAATTGGGCTTTACATTAGAGTTTTGATGGCATTTTGTTTTTCTGACACATTATTTAAACAGTTGTTGAGCTATTAACACAGATTTAATCATGTTTGGTGTTTGTTTTGAAAGTTTAAATGAGGGAGTTATATTAGTACAGGAGCAACTTCAATAGAAAGCCATAATTGATTCAATTAGTGTGCATAATACCATTTCAAATATCTGTTATTGTCTGGGAGAAATTGACGCTTGTAAGTTATAAAAGCCCTTCAGTGTCCTCTTAAATTCTCACAAAATAGAAACCAAACATATAAAATCTACTTACATATCGCACCTGAAAGGTTTCTTTTTTTCCTATGTGGAGAGTAACGAGAGATCAGTTAGCTATCATTTATTCAACACTGTGAAATTAATTAAAATTTTAATTTAAAAAATATAATTGGAAAACTAAATAGAAGTTGCTAATTTCATTGAAATTAATCTAGAAAACTTGTTTCTACTCTATAAGATCAATAAATATTTTATCCTTTTAAAAATGTAAGTAAATTATAATCTTTCTGTATTATTTTCCTGGCTAGGTAACTTAACTAATCTGCTGTGGATTAGTACCATCAGATTAGACTAATAGTAAGTTGTAGAAAGTTTGATTTAGATATATAAAAATATATATATATATATATTTTTGGGGAGACAGAGTCTCACTCTGTCACCCTTGGTGGAGTGCCATGGCGTCACACAGCTCACAGCAACCTCCAACTCCTGGGCTTAGGTGATTCTCTTGCCTCAGCCTCCCGAGTAGCTGGAACTACAGGTGCTCACCACAATGCCTGGCTATTTTTCTGTTTTGCAGTTTGGCCAAGACCAGGTTTAAACCCGCCACCTTCGGTATATGGGGCCAGTGCCCTACTCGATGAGCCACAGGTGCCACCTAGGTATATAAAAATATTTTAATATTGATATTTTCAGTTTTGGTTACTATAGTATTTCTAGAACTTAACATTTAAAAATTATAGGATTGTGGGCAGCACCTGTGGCTCAGTGAGCAGGGCACCAGCCCCATATACAATGGGTGGCAGGTTCAAACCCAGCCCTGGCCAAACTGCAACAAAAAATAGTTGGGTATTGTGGTGAGCAACTGTGGTCCCAGCTACTCAGGAGGCTGAGGCAAGAGAATCGCCTAAGCCCAGGAGTTGGAGGTTGCTGTGGGCTGTGATGCCACGGCACTCTACTGAAGGCGACAAAGTGAGACTCTGTCTCTTAAAAAAAAAAAAAAAATTATAGGATTGTTTGTGAAAACTAAATTCTAACAATGAAGATGGAATTTTTTCTCTTTATTTAACAGTTCAAAATCAACTGAATATATTTTACAGTGCATATGACTGATATAATTTATTACATAAACAAATTATATATTTTATTGAAATATTTCCTGCACTCTTACTCATGAACTTTTCATGGCTTATGTCAGAGTATATATTGCCTTATTAAGATGGATTTCTTAGTTAAATTAATAAAATTCTTTTGCTTTTAGCCCTCACTATCATTTTTAGCAAAGTTATTAGTACTTCAGGCAAGGAGTAGGTACTTAAAATATATATTCTGGTTCAGTGATTTTTAAAGAGAATTCAGTGTTGTCTTTATTTGAATTGGATGAGTTCCTTAAGCATAAGGTCCACGAGTGTATGTAACAGCATTGTACATTTTATTTCTCATTTCGTTCTCACATAAATAAAATCAGGGTTTTTTTTTTTTAACTTTTTGAAGATAATAGTTGTGGCCAAGAAAATTTTCATTATGGCATAAATTGAATTAAATCAATTTGTTTTTAATATCATAACAGATTAACATAATTTTGCCACATTTGATTTTGGATTGCAACTTTTTTTTTTTAAGCGGTGATCTATGTGTGTTTGCCCGTGTAAAAACTTTTATTCAGTTATCTCTGTATTCATTGCTATATTAGTGAGTTAAAGCAGCAATCCCCCAACCTTTTTGGCACCAGGGACAAGTTTCATGGAAGGCAATTTTTCTTTTCACAGCCAGGGGGTTGGAGGGGTGTACACCTGACACAGATAGAGCTTAGGTGGTGAGGGGTAGAGCTGTAAATACAGATAAAGTTTCATTCACCTGCCTGCCCCTCACCTCTTATTGGGTGTAGTTCCTAGCAGGCCACCGACTGGTACTATTCCTTGGCCCCAGAATTGGGGACCACACAATTAAAGGCAAGTGTAGTGTAACTGTTCATTTGCTATTATACATTTAGAAATAATGATAATTATGAAGCCTTTGAGTAAAAAGAACCCAGTATGATTACTAAAGAAACATTTATAATTGAAAATAGTTTGGCCTGAAAGTCACTTGAAAAAGAGGTTCTATATGACTTCTTGTCATTGGTACAGTGATTTGAAAATGGAAATGGAAGTGATTAAATTATGTGTTTTTGTCACATCTGTAAGATTAAATTCTAATGTTCATGAATAGTATTTTGAAAATAGAAAGAAGGGGGGGGAAGCTTGAATCCTTAAATGTGTTTGCACAATAAGGAATTTTTTTTGAAATATATGTAGAACGTTTTATACTGAAATATATTCAAAGCGTTTTCTATTTATACTTAGTAATAAAAGTCTTTTCTATTAACTTATCCTGTCTGAGTTCACAAATCTCGGAATCTACTAGAAAAATGGATATTAACAATTAGCTGAAAGTTATAAATAGATGTTCCATTACAACTTAAATATGAGAAACAACTTTACCATTAAAGCTAAAATCTTATTTCACATAAAAGACATTGCTAACAATTGCTAACAATTTGTTTTTGCAAAATACTTTTTAAAAATTAAGCCATTATTGTTTGTCAGCATGTAATAATTTGCATAAATTCTCATGGGTAGGCTTGAGTTTTACATTCATCATTTTCTATCAAAGAAAGAAGCTTGAAAAATAATTCTTGGTGTTGAGAATTCTAACAGCAAAATTTCCTTTCACTTAAATTGAATAAGTTCTCATTTTCATAGACCCTATATGAAAATGTCTTTCTATTACCAAATTGTAAAAGAAAAGAATGTTAAAAATCTAATTTCAGAGTTTTGAAAACTAAAGTCCTGTGAATATTATTGTACATTAATTAATTATAATTCAGTAGTTGTAACTTTACATATTATCACTACAAATAGTCATATACAACTTTTATTAATATGTAAATTATGATTTAGAATATACTTAAGTAATCACTTACATTTAATCTTTAACATATTAAGTGCTCTGTATTAGAATTAGAAACATTATAAATAGTAAAAAGTCATGGGAGAGTTTCTTTGAGTAGATAAAACTTTTCTATTTAATAATTAAAATTTGAAGAATAATTTCTTTGATTTGAAATTATCAACCTAATTTTGGTGAGATTAGTGAAAAATTAATTACTGTCAGTGGTGCCCATAGCTCAGTGGGTAGGGCTTCGGCCACATATACCCAGGCTGGCGGGTTCCAGGCCAGCTAAACAACAGTGACAACTGCAACAAAAAATAACTGGATGGGCTCCGAGCCTGTGGCTCAATGGGCTAAGGCACCAGCCACGTACACCTGAGCTGGCAGGTTCGAATCCAGCCTGGGCCTGCCAAACAACAATGACAGCTGCAACCAAGAAATGGCCGGGCGTTGTGGCAGGCACCTGTAGTCCTAGCTACTTGAGAGGCAGAGGCAGGAGACTCGCTTGAGCCCAGGAATTGAAGGTTGCTGTGAGCTGTGGTGCCACGGCACTCTATCCAGGATGACAGCTTGAGGCTCTGTCTCAAAAAAAAAAAATAACTGGATATTGTGGTGGGTGCCTGTCATCCCAGCTGCTTGGGAGGCTGAGGCAAGAGAATTGCTTAAGCCCAAGAGTCTAAGGTTGCTGTGAGCTGTGATGGCACAGCACTCTACTAAGGGCAACATAGTGAGACTCTGTCTCCCCCCCCCAAAAAAAAGATTAATTACTGTGGGCTTTTGCTTGCACATAAGGACCTACGCAAAATTTAGTCTATAATATGTGTATATTACAATGAGTTGCCCTTTATTGATTTCCTGTATCAGTATGGCAAAGAGTATACATTCATACACAACAAACAAACAATTCCTTACAGTATTGGTTGAGAAACAATTATCATGGTGTTGTTACCATTTCTTGTCTATTTTCATTTTAGCAAAGATATGTATATATTTGGATTTATTTTAAGTATATTCTTCTAAGGATAGAAAGGCTTAACTACATTTGTAGTAGTAACTGCTATTCAAAGTAACATTTTTATCAATATTTGAAGTTATATTTCAATGTCCCTATTATAAGATTCTTACTAAAGAGAAATTCTTACTAAAGAGAAATGATAATTTAATATTGTAATGTCAAGTCATATTCTTTATAATTTCGTGCTATTTTAAAATTTATGAAGCCCATAGTTTTAGACTCAAAAACTGCACTTTTAAGTATTTATTTCTTTATTTCCTGAAGTGGAATTCCAATAAACTTTATCCTCACTAAGTGTGTTTGACCAAACATTGACTATAAGTGAGAAATGTAAATGATGGTAGTACTGTGAAGCTTCTGGTCATTAGTCCTTTACTTGAAATAAACACATGGAACAATTTGCTTACAGTTGGGTTAAAGTCATAGTGTATAAAATTATGCTTGTTATTGATTTTATTTCTTAATTTTTAATTTAAATGATAATTATGAATGAAATATGGGACAATACAAGGTAACCAATATAACATTTGCATAAATTAGAAAAGTCTTCCTTATCAGAAAAAAAAAATGTCGTGGAAGAATTCTTGGTATATGGAAAAACCTGCTGAAACAAGATAGAGACCCCAGAATCAATTATTGAAAACTTAAAAAAATTTAACAAGTAAAATTAGCTTATATGCCAAAATACCCTCAGTTAAATAGATAAGTAAAACTATTTGTAAAACACATGATAAACTCAGTGCTATAAGTTACTTAGTATATGAAGAGCATTTAAATTCAGTGAGAAGAGAGCGATAAACCAGTAGAAAAATCGGTGAACAACTTTGATAAACAATTCTCAGGAAAAAAAAACATGATCCAAGATTTAAACATGGAAAAAGATACCCAACTTCACTAATAATTTAAAAATGTATATTAAAAACTTATAAAATAATCACTTTAGCATATCAGATTGACAGTTCAGTGTATTATAAAATAATATGTAATAGCATAAATAAGAAATAATCTTAAATTTCCAACAATAGGATCTGAATGAACATATTATATTTAGAAAATGGATTTAAACACACCGTGGAGTTTGAAAATTATGATAGTATGGTTGCTTTTGAGAAGGGATTGAGGGACTGTGAATTTTAGGTAGAAATGGATTTAATTTTCCTTTGTGGGAGGAGATGGAGTCTTGCTCCGTCGCCTCCACTAGAGTATGGTGTCATTATCATAGCTCTCTGCAACCTCAAATTCCTGGGCTCAAGCAGTTATCCTGCCTTATCATCAGGAGTAGCTGGAAGTACAGGCCACCATGCCTGGCTAATTTTTCTACTTTTTGTAAAGACAGGGTCTCACTCTTGCTCAGATTGGTCTTGAACTCCTGGCCTGAAGCAATCTTCCCACCCCAGCCTCTCAGTGCTAGGGTTACAGGTGTGAGCTATAGAACCTAGCCCTTAATCCTTATTTTTTTTTTTTTATCTTTTAGGTTGTTTGATTCTTCTTTATTATGTCTGTTGCTTCTTTAAATATAAAAAACAAGTTTAAAGCAATAAAATTCTTAATCAGTTGGGTGAAACATCTCAGTGAATACTGCTTAGCATCTCCTGTCTACCCACAAAGTTCATGAACTGATTAAAGATGTAAAGGGAGATAAAATGTTGTCCCTGTTCTTCTCAATAATAAGTAAGGGAGTAGAGATTTGTTAATAGTATGAAACTTGAGGTAGCTTCTCCTCTATTCACCAAACCTTATGAAATAGAGCACAATATGCCCAGAGAAAAATAAAAGATAAGCACATTTCCTACATTTACTCATTTAATGCTCACATGAACCCTAGGAAGTGGGTACCTTTATCAGCTACACTTTAAAGACAACGTAGTGAATCTAAGTTTCTTCAGATGCTTAAGAACTTAAGATGTTCACTTTAACAGATAAACTATCGTGCTCAAACTTTATTCAGTAATCTGAGCTCATGTCCACTTTACAAACAAAAGATGTAAGATTCAGAGATTAAATAATTAGTTCAAGATTATACTGTTAGTACTCTTGAACCACGTTACCTCTAGTTAATAGGGGCATTCTCCGGAAAGGCGCAGGGTAAGAGCCATTGTAAAGCCCTCTCTCTAGTGATAAGTAATAACAAATCACAGAATGTGTGGTTTCTCTAAGAAAACACTGGCAATGAAAAAAAACCTTGCTTCCTTTGTATGAAAATATTTCTTCTATTCATCTAGTAGCAAATAACTTGTTTTGCTCAGTAACTTTGATATGATTTCTTAAGAAATTTTCAAGATTACTTGATAAATTACTCACACTCGCTTAAAGCTTGCTTCTGCTTTGTGAAAAGACTGTCAGCAATGTAGAAATGAGGGCAGTGCTAACAAAATTCCAACTTTTCTGTGGGATGATCCAAAAACAGCAAACAGAAGGCATGAAATTTCTTAACAGTCGCAAGTGTGTACACGCATGCTATGCCATGCCTGTCATGAGCTGCTGTTTGGTCTGCACGGATTAGAGTTAGGATACTTTGATTTGCAGACTAGTATGTTCCATAAGAATTTCTTTATACAGGAAAAAAACCTGCAGAATAACTTAAGAGCATGTGAGGTCTGTGTGCCCTGCTCTACATTTGTGTGGCCCTTAACTGGATGTGTGAGTTTAGTCTGATTTTAGAACATTTGCTGTGACAGTGTGCCTCCTCATAAGCCAAAGACATTTGCCAGATTAAAGTCCAGAGTTGTTTCTCTTGCTCCATTCAGCAGCAGGTTTACACAGATACTCTGATGTGAAACAGAGAATATGAAGTATACATACAGACTGTTAAATTAAGAGGAAGCATAACTCAGTGAGTGAAACAATATTTAATCTTGTCTCTTCCATAATCCTATCTCAGTTGTAGTAGCCTTAGTGTAGTAGCCAAAGTCCATGTCAGAATTATTTAAAGATTTTGCTTAAAAAGTAATTACCTGAGTTAAAGAAATAAACGTGTGAAGAAATAAAGGGTCATTCTGTTTATCTAGAGCTTTCCTGAGTCAGCTTTGCATACATCCCACTCCACCTACATACCCTGAAGTGCCCTGTGTACACACATTGACATGGCATTTGGTGATGGACTAGGTATATTTAATTTTTTTTTCACATTACAGCAAATTCAGTAAAGCTAGAAATGCAGAGTGATGAAGAGTGTGACAGGAAACCCCTGAGCCGCGAAGATGAGATCAGGGGCCATGATGAGGGGAGCAGCCTAGAAGAACCCCTAATTGAGAGCAGCGAGGTGGCCGACAGCAGGAAAGTCCAGGAGCTTCAAGGCGAGGGAGGAATCCGGCTTCCGAATGGTAAACTGAAATGTGACGTCTGTGGCATGGTTTGCATTGGGCCCAATGTGCTTATGGTACATAAAAGGAGTCACACTGGTAAGCAGCTGAAAGAATAACTGATGACTGCCTGTGACATCTGATGTTGATATTACCTGACATCTATTCTCTTTCCTTTTTATTCAGGGGTGGCAATGGTGAAACTACCTTTTCAGAATTCTGCTAGTATTGGATTGCAGAAAAACAGAGAGTAGCCTGGGTCTTGACTTCCAGCCTTCAAATCTGAATAACATATCAGAAAAGAAGTTTGGGATTCAGTTTCCACAGTTCTTAATATAGCAATAATATGATAAGGGTTCACAAGGTATAGGAGAATTTCATTGTGTAACTTAATCTTTTTGTATTTCTATACATATTTTACCCTACCCATGGGCAGATAATATAGTTTGGTAACTAAGAGTTTATACTAAAAAATGGCACTCGTGCAGTTATATAGGACTGAATCATTTTTACTTTACCAAGTTAATTCCTTGGAATAGAATATCTAATCAATCTTTGCATGCCATAGGTCTTGGTAGTAGATACGTACTTTTTGTAGTTCAAGGATATTATTACTTTCCTGTGATTTTTGGCTATAACTCCTGCAAGGAGGTATATAGGATTGAATATGACAAAGGGTGGCAGACTTACAGGTGGAAATGTATGATCCAGAATAGGGTTAGAAAAAAGCCCTCAGATTAATTTAATGCATATTTTTAGACATTTGAGGGAAAGGAGGATTATTGATTCTTTGAAGAAAACAGTTTAAAGCTCATATAAAAGTTAATTTAAAGATAGTAGCAAAAAAATAAAAATGGTAGCTTTCACTACAAAGCAAAGTAGTAATATATTATAAAATATTATTAACTAGTATTCTCCGTTTTCAAATATAATATTCTTTTGAAGAGAGATAAATCACAATGACAATTTACTTTTAAGTTTTAATTTCTAAATATTACAGTTAATAATCAGGTGCTTAAAACTTGAAAGATAAAAGTATATTGAAATTTTTTTTAGTCCAAATCTCTCATTTCATCAAGTTATTTGTCCATTATTCCTTATGTAGATCAGGGCATTTTTGAGGCTGGAACTATGGTTTTCTGATACTCAAGACTGGTTTTGTTAACTATACCAACCTTGGTGTATCAATATGCCAATAATTTATTGACAGGTATGACCCAGGCTAATATTTTAAAAATTACAGTGAGAAGTTACACATTAAAATTATTATTATAATAATCAAAACCATCAGCTTTACAACATATACACTTATTCCAACCATAAGGTCAGTTACATTTTGCTTTTTGGTTATTTTTTAAATTTCCTTTTTAAATAGTACTGTGTTTTAAAAATATTTATATTATGAGTACAAACACGTCTTTCATTTTAAAAACTATCTTAGGAAAGGCTGAAATATCAAGCTTAGTATCTATTTGATAAGAAAAAATATAAATTACTATAAAATGATCTATTTTTTATCTATACTTGCAAAGTAATTCTAACTATAGTTCTGACAAGTGAGTTCCACAAAGCTATAATACAGTGTGTCAGAGTGATTATATTGGGAAGATAACACTTTTTCAAATGTGTAACTTCTCCTATTAAAATATAAACTAAATAAAATCAATCTAATGACTTTTCACTTGAGTTGTGTATAGAGCCTACTTTAAGGGTGAATTATATACTAAAAACAACTTTTTGAAAAATTTTAATAAGCCTTTTATGTTCTGAGTTAAGAAAATTCAATAAACCAGAACACCTTTTTTTGGTAGGGATTAACTTGGAAGTTTTTCAACTATTTTAAAGTTATTTTTTAATTTTAGAATATTACAAAGGTACAGATGTTTTGGTTACATTAAGTGCTTTTGTCCAGCTTGAGTCAAAGTTGTCAGTGTGCCCCTCTCCTGGTTAGTGTGCATTGTACCTGTTGGGTGTAAATTTACCCCTCCTCTCCTACCCCTCCCACATCCTTGCTTTCCATTGAGTTCTCAGAGTACTCTTTCTTGAAAATTAATCAGTCCTTTACTGTCTCTATGGTGATATTCATGAGGACTGTTAGCGTGTGAATACAATTACAATTAAGATACCTACTCTACTGTCCATTGCTATTAATTATGGTGAGAAAGTTGAATTATTTTGATATCTGAAAATAATATTTGGCATGAAAAATGTTCATAGTAGTTATACAGAGTTCCAAAGTACATTTGCAAGACTGTAAGCTTCTTTATTAATAAATAGTTTTGGAGTATGATGCAAATTATTACACTTTCTTCACATCTGAGAGATTTTTGTTAAAGCTAATAGCTATTCGTGGAGGAACTTGGGATATATACCATGTTTTGTTGACTTTAAAATTGTGGATATGATATCTTTAAACTAGCCATTTTAACAGGTATTTCTGATGGCCCTGTTTATACATCTGAGTGGGTTCAAACATTTTCAACTCCATTTTAGTACTATGTGAGAATAGAAGGTCTATTTGTGTTTCTTTAATTTAAACTAAATTGAGAAAAATTTAGTTATAATCAAGCCATTAGCCAGATGTTTTTCCCTTTACCCCATGTGCTGTCTTTATCTTAAAAATTCCCACTCTTACCAATAATTTTTAGCTAATGTAAAAGGCACTGTCTTAAATTCTTAGGAAGTCTTTGGGAAATATATTTTTGAATTTCTTAGTTCTTAGCAAAATATCTAATATGAAATTGATAGTGAAAAAATCCACAACCACCCAATTCATTACAACAACATGGAGTATCAGATCTAATTCACTTCTTTTCTCTTTTTCATACTCTACTAGTAAGGTGCCAATTCTAGTATCTTATAAATAGCTCAGTGTTATTTCTTTGGTATTCCTACTTTAGTAAGTAATCAGGTAATATTGTCATCGGATACTCCAGGCACTCTTCACTGGGAATATAGAGAGAAGTAGACAAGCAGGGAGAGTAAATCAATTCATGCATGAACAAAAATCTGTGGGAACATCATAAATACAGAATATTCTAAATTTTGGTCCTCTTTGGGATATAGTACTCCCATCTCTGTAACTGCGTTTTCAGCACCATATTTTGTACATTGCAGCCTTGTGGAGTCATTCTCTTGCTCCAAGGATCTCTGGTTCCAAGCATCTCTGAACAATCTCCAAGGATTTTCCATATTTGTAGGTGGTTGTCCCTTCCAAGATAGGCACACCATGTGCCTTTGATTCCCCAAAGCAAATTGATGGACCTATATTTGCATTTCAATTAAACACCTAAGCATAGATCTAGAAACATGTATGTACAAAAGTACACTAACTGTTGAAATATAATTTATTCCATGATAAAATTAATATATAACATCCCTTCCAGTTAATATCTAGAAGTGGACCAGAAGATTACTAGACTGTGTTTTAAAAAAAAAAAACCACAGATTGAGAAGGGACATGAACAATCTCATAGCCGTATCTTAATTATTCTCTGCATCTAGAATTGTTAGTCCAAATTTTTGCACCCACTAGGGAAAAAATTAACTATTACATATACAACTACCTACTTAATTTTTGTGACTTGGATTACTTTATAGTATCATTGGTACAGTTAGTAAATTTATGAGGTTTACTTAAAATTAGCTTTGATTTACATGTAAAAACATGATTAATATGTTTTCAAAGTCTAAACTGACTCAAAAAGGCTAAATGATTCAGTCCATTTAAAGCAGAAATTGTTAAAAAGGAATAACTGAAATCTCTTCTTTAAAGTTGCATAGACAAAATGCTAGTTTTTGTATAGGGAACCTTGTACTTACTTATCAGATGATTTTCTTCAGGTCCCTGTATGCCTAGGTTGGGAAGTGTGCCACAACACTGAAGGAAAGTTTCGCTGATGTTTTCCGGAAATAACTTTTTCAAAAACTGAGTTAATTCCCTTGTTCGTTATTAACCAAACATGAGTATGACTCCTTATTTGGGTAATTCCTGAACTATAATTATGTATTCCAATAAAAACCAATCTCACAAGTTAACCTCTTTTCATCCTGGTTTCCAACAGTAGCATTATTGAGGGTTTCACTGTAATTCCAAGAAACATTAGCGTGGAACGTATTAAAACAACTGAATTGTTAAAACGATTATCATGTCCTATAATCAAGATATTAAGAGGAATTAAGGAAATTTCAACCTAATAGGAGGAAAGCCATAGAATTAGTATCCAAAAGTAAAAAACATCTGTCACGCCTTATTCATAGTTCAAGTCAGTGTTTTTCAAAGCCTTACCTGGTTGAAATGAAAGTGCATAATTCTTGGTGCCCCTTTTCTCTCACCCGAGGTGAAGCATGACTGATGACTTTCCTCACGGTCTGTGCTTACTTTTGACCATGGTTACTTGCCTCTGCACTACAATTTTAACCTTCAGCTATAGGGCAGTCTTTCCAGATATACCTAGCCTACCTTTCATTCCTTCTACTCCACTTAAGGATGATCATGTAAATTCAGAAGGAGTTTCTTATTTTAAAAATTGAAAGTATCTGGAGTGCTTTGTAAATTTGAAAACAAAATTACCCTGTCATTAGTCTCATAAAACTTAGGTGAATTAAAAAAATTATTTTAAAAAAGGTCTGTCCTCATTTATTCTTTTTTTAGATGTGTGTTATTTTGAACAATGATTTAAGTAATATAAACTAGGGATTTTTAAACATTTTAACTCACAAACATTGTAGAAGGTTTAAAGAAAATCTAAATTAGTATGGTATAGGTATATTTTCTAAAGACAAACATGACTTCAAATTGTTTTGCTCACCACACTCACTGGTTTAAGTCCTGTTTAAAGTTATTGCATTCTAAATTGTCATTTACCTGGGAAATTTTACATACAGAGGTTCTGAAAGTATCAAATACTTGGAGTAAAAATATAATTGATATTTGCTATTTTCCTAAAGTTTATTTGTGAAGGAGATGCTTCCATCCTTCCTTTTATTAATTACTGTGAAATTTCATGGCAGGGGTGAACAATAGAAAAGACAGTTATCTCGTTAGAAAAAAAAAATTAAAGAATCAAATTAAGTTGTACGTGTGTGTGAAAAAATACCTCTTCCAAAATTAGATTTATTTAAAAACTTTGATTATTTTGTAAGACTTTGTATAGGCGTTGTAGGCATTACTAAATGAATCAAACTAGTTAAGAAAAATACAATTTAAGGTAACTTTAACATGATAGTTTTTTTTTAATCCAATACATCAATATAGTACCCTCTTGTAGATGTAGTTCATGAGAGCTGCAGATTTTGTAAGAAAAAAATCTTACAACAACATATGAAACATGTAAATTTTCTTAAAACTCTACCCAAAATTTTAATCATTGTCTAACTTCATGTACAGAGATGATCCAGGTCAACCTAAAGGGAATTGTAATCCCTTTTTCTAATTTTCTTTTTATTCTAAACTTTGAACTTAGTATTTAATGTTTTACTATTTATTTATGTGTTACTTTATATTTTATTCACATCTATATTTATATTTAGCAAAAGACAAACTTAAAATGACAGTACTTTCTTTGGGTTTAATAATGTTCAGTTTGATGCTATTTGACAATTTTACTGCTCCATGACCTACATGTTTTTATGTTTGATATTTGTGACAGCCAGTTGATAGCAATAGACTGAATTGATAATTGAGGTTTAAACAATTTATAGGAACCTCAGTAATACGGAGAAGAGGAAGAAAAGATTTCTGTCCCCCAACAAATAATTTTAACAAAACAAAGAGAATATATAGGAAATGTCAAGATGAATAATTTTCTTAGAATTTTCCCTGATATTTTAGGAAATTTTGCCAAAGGTTTTACTATTAGTGACCAGGAGAATTAAAAGACCTGGCCTATATTTGTAGATCTTGTGGTAATCAAGGAGCTTGGGGGAAGCCGGTTCACTTGATTTACTCCTTTTTGTCCCCCCTTTTCCTTATCAGCTAAATGAGGAAGTTAACGTTAAGTTCCCTTCTCAACTCAAAATTCCTGTGAATTTTAAAAGCATATCATGATAAAATAAGGAGAATAAGATTTTATTGTCAGAAATACCAAGGATAGTTCTCAGCTCAACTACTTACTAGTTCTGTGACTATAATCAGATATTTTGTCAGAAGAACCTTAATTTCTTCATTTTAAAATTGAAATTAATAATACCTAATATTAGTGTCATTGTGAAGACCAGGAAAGAAGTAAAGTGATGGCCCCTGGTTCAACCACTGGTAAACACTGTAATTATTTTTTTTAAGTTCATGAAAGGAATCTTACCAAATTTATATGATGAGGAGAAATGGCCACTTGGCCTAATGTTTGACACTTTGGGGCTGTATTGGCCAAGCAAATTCTAGGAAGATTAACGTTTAAAATATGGACGAGGGAGATGAACTTTCTTAGCATAGAGAACTGGCTTAACAGTGGATGGCAAATCAGTCACTTGCATATAACCTACTTGATTTTTCCCACTTCTACTCGTGCAGGTGAACGCCCCTTCCACTGTAACCAGTGCGGAGCTTCTTTTACTCAGAAGGGCAACCTTCTGAGACACATAAAGTTACACTCTGGAGAGAAGCCGTTCAAGTGTCCTTTCTGTAGCTACGCTTGTAGAAGAAGGGACGCCCTCACAGGACACCTCAGGACCCACTCAGGTAAGTGACACCAACTCTTTGAGAAGAAAGCTAAAATATGAAATACTTAGTATTAGCACATTAAATAATTAATGTGCATTAAATACCTGATGAAGTACTTGATCATACTTTATATGCAGGAAGTATATGATCTTTTTTTAGTCGTATGGACTTAGTAAAGAGGAGCATTGTCAACTTCAATTTCAAGATACTAGAATAAGAAAAATAGCTGTTATATAAATTTTACAATTATTAATGTAGCAATTGTGATTAATCCAGGATCATTGAAGATCCAGTGAAATATTATAATGACATTCTGAATTTACTATAGAGGAGATGAAAACTGGCTTTATGTTTGTTTCTTTTTGTTCCTTTTTGTTTTTTGACTGATGTAGTGTTTAGACTGGGACCTTAGTGAGAAAATCAGTATTGTTACTTTTAAACGTGAAGATAGTACACTCATGAGAAATTGACAGTTAGAATATTTTATACTCTGTTTTAATTCTCTTTGTATCTTAGTTCTCAACCTATAGCCATTGGACACTATCTGAAACTTGTCTCTACTTCATAATCATTTAAAAATCTAGAATAAGTTTGTTTTTTTAAAACAAGTGAAAATAATAGTGCATAAAAGAGGAAGAATGATCAGAAATCTGAAATAATCTCATTTGACTTTTATATGAATTGCCATCACCAAAAAAGTTAAAGGTAGAAAATTATAGATAAAGCTCTTAAGCCAGTTTTATTTGCTCTTTCTGTTCAATAATGATACACTAAATTTTAACTTAATAGGAATTTATGTTTTCACCTATGCATTGACATATTGCATTAGAGATTGCTAAAGTTGTGAGGTAATGCTTGTTGTGCTTTCTTTGCATTTTTCCTGTTAATCTTTAAGACCTTAACTTTTTTTTTTTTCTTTTTTTGAGACAGTCTCACTATGTCACCCTCCATAGGGTGCTGTGGTGTCACAGCTCACAGCAACCTCAAACTCTTTTGGGCTTAAGCAATTCTCCTGCCTTAGCCTCTCAAGTAGCTGGGACTTACAGGCACCTGCCACAATGCCCAGCTATTTTTTTTTTTTTTGTAGAGACAGAGTCTCACTTTATTGCCCTCGGTAGAGTGCCGTGGCGTCCCACAGCTCACAGCAACCTCCAACTCCTGGGCTTAGGCGATTCTCTTGCCTCAGTCTCCCGAGCAGCTGGGACTATAGGTGCCCGCCACAACGCCCAGCTATTTTTCTGTTTTGTAGTTCAACCAAGGCCAGGTTTGAAGCTGCCACCTTCGGTATATAGGCCAGTGCCCTACTCAATGAGCCACAGGTGCCACCTACGCCCTGCTATTTTTTGGCTGTAGTTGTCATTGCTGTTTGGCAGGCCCGGGCTGGGCTCCCAGCTTTGGTATATGTGGCTGATGCCCTAGCCACTTGAGCTACAAGTGCCGAGCCTAGGCCTTAACTTTTTAACTTGAATGTGAATTATGTGAAACTACTTTAAACGTTAACTCTTAAACTTGGAGTAGTTACAAAAATGAACATAAAACAACATATTCTATGTATACATTTTTCTTTCCTCTCTGACTTAAAATAATTCACTCATTTTCAACTATAACATTTTGTTTTATTTTAAAATTATGCTATGAAAATTATGTCTTGAAGTGGTATTTTATTTTGTATAATATTCTTTATTGAGAGACATTTTTAAGACATGACAGACATTTCCTTTACCTAGCCACAAACTAGCTTATTAAAGTATTATTGAGTTATCTCAGGATTATGTAACACACGTATGTCCATGAATGTATATTTTTGCCTCAACTATATACAGTAAGTAACTTGAAACATCTCTTTCATTCATTTCAAAATTGTGTTGCTTTTGATATCATGATTTTTATATACATATTACTTTATCTTCATAAAAATAAAACATGGTGCTTATCTCTGTTTTGTGCTGACTTTGCTATTTAGTTTACCTTGTCATGATTTTTGCAGATACATAAACAGATAACAGTCAATTTGTGTAATTAAAGAAAATTTAACAGAGGCTCAGTGCCCGTAGCACAGTGGTTATAGCACTGGTCACATGCACCAAGGCTGGCGGGTTCATCCCCAGCCTGGGCCAGCTAAACAACAATGACAACTGCAACAACAACAACAAAATTTAACAGTGTGTCTAGTAGGGAAGGGGTATCCAGCTATTGCATCATCCAAAGGTCCTATGTTCATTCTACTTCCAACTAGAATCTAAAATATTACCTTTAACTTACGTTCTTCTTAATAGGCAGGACATAAAACAGAGCTGGTAAGTCCATGCTTCTCTAATTGGTCAGAAAGCTCAAAAAAGATCATTATAGCTTTCTTCATCCACTCAATTTCATTTTAGCTTACTCTTACCCTATCTAGAACCTGGGCTAGATTAAGTTTTTCATTAATTAATTAAGTTTTAACTTAGTTCCTATAAGTTCTGAGCCTTTGGTATTCCTCTCTTTCTTAAATTACTGCATTTGTTTAGTAACCAAAATTATAGGGCAGTTATTTTTAAAGAGATGCCGCATTGAATCTCCTGAGTTCAAAACATAGTTCTCCTTGACCCCATCATATAGCAGCAACCCCCAACCACCTTGGTTGTATGGCAACATTACCAGTGAATTTTCCTGGTTTTTAGACCCAAAATTCTGAACCCTGCTGAAAACATGCTCTTCCTTTGGTATTAGATATTTCCAAAACCAATCTGAAGTTTTCAGGACAGAGTAAAGATCCTTTGATGTATTAACATGGTCACTTCTATCATAACCTCTTTGTTCCCATACTTAAGCATTCTTGCTACAGAGGAGACAACTTTGGCCACATATTATTTTCCCGTAGAACACACCCAAATGCTTTTCCCAAGAGGCAAACCACTCCATTGGGAGGCCTTTTCACCAGTCCATTTAGCCAGCTGAGTCTGACATGAGGTATGACCAATGAATTCTATACAGTTGTGCCAGTTGCATTTTCTTTGCTATTGAGATGAGTATCCTGGTTGATGGCACTATTGTAAGAATACACTGGCAATTGGTAAGGCATTCTGTTAAACCCATACAAGAGGGAGTTTGCAATAGTATTAAAGGAAAAGAGAAGACATATTCATATCCTGGAAATCTGTCAATTCCTGTTAGGAAAATTTCAGTCTCCTCTATGTGGGAAGGAGTCAAATATGTCCTGCCTGCCACCACCTGTTTGGTACCTGATTGGTTGAGGTTCCTAGAGAGCGGTGCCATATCAGGCAGAGTCTTGGCACTGGCAAATTGTGAACCTGGTAGTGGTAATAGTTGAATTGGTCATGGAAGAGAGGAAGTCCATGCAATTCAATCCATACACAGTTTTCATCCCTGCTCCCATTATCACTTTGTACATAGGCCCATTGACCAAGTTCCAGGTTAGCCAAGCAAAGAATCTGCTGATACCCTAAAGATCTGGAACCTTGTCCAGATTACTGAGAGCCTTCTCTACAGTAGGTGCCCATTAGAAGTAATTCACATAGCATGCCATGGCCTTTGGCCATACACTCCTGCCATATATCATACTTCAGTTATCTCTTCTTCCCTGCAAAGTGGACAGTCAAGTGTATCAGCTGAAATTCTGGCTATTGCGGGGATATCGTTTTACCACTGTATCTCAGGGTCAGCTTTCCTAAGTAGACCTGTAAACATAGTAATTACAGCTAGTACCAAACACCACATAACCCATTTATAAACTAGATCCACACTGTTTCAACCTCTATTACTTCATCATTGAGTACACTCATGAAGGCAAAGTTGAAAGTTGAAGGGAACAGATTGTAAAACAGAAGTAGCAGTATCAGAGACATCTCATCTTACTTGCTCATGCAGTATTTTTAGGCTTTCCCAACCTACTTGATCCCAGTTTCATTTAACAACAAAATGTTATCATACATTTATTACTTTATGAACTGTTAAATCAGATAACAAACACCAAGTTCATTAAATGCAGTTTGGGCCAATAGTCATTTGGAGTTCTGTGGCCTAGTAGTCGGTCTTAACCATAACCCAATAGCAATGAAGAGCTACTTTTCAATTGGAGAATAGTTATTGGTAGAAGTTATCTGCATTAGGATATGTGTACTGAGGTTTCCATTGACAAGAGGTTATATGACCTCTCTGTTTCCCACAGATATTACTAAAAGTCACTATAGCTGCTGGATCTTAGAATTAAAGGTATTTCATCATTGCAGGGATATGCTACAGTTCCTTATCTTGCCCTAAGCTCCTCTTAGAACAGACAGATTTGTGAAGCATGAGAGCAGCCGCAAACGTGGTCTGTGTTGCTTCCAAAAGCTAAAGAAGCCACCTCTATCGTGCCTCGCTCTTCATGACAGAAGATGTAAGGTGCAACAATTTATAATTTAGAAAAGAGGATCTATTTCAGCATGCCCAGACTACTGGACACATAAAATTTTATTGATATTGAAAGTCCCCGAGTCCCTGAACTTTCTTAGAGTTTATCTCCCATTCTCTAGCATGTATCTAACTACTACTTCCTGCTCACCAAGTCCTATCAGTGTGATGTTATGAATGTAATATTCCAGCTTGAAGTTTTGTGGGATGTCAAGATGAACAAGATTTCTCCAGACTGTAATGACAGAGAGGAGAGTTGACCTAGCCTTAAGGTAAGATAGTGAAAGTATGCTATGCCTGCAATGTGAAGGCAAACTGCTTCTGATTATCTGTGTTGATAGGAATTGCTATGGACTTTAAAAAGAAACCAAGTCAGTAGCTTCATACCTGGTGTCAGGGGCTATGTAGATATGCTCCAGGAAAGATTCTATAACTAGAACTGCATCTGCGGTTTTCACTGTTATGTTATCAAGTATGTATTTATGTGCAGGACCATCAACGTTATGCATTAGCCTAACAGTTTAAATGGGTATGTGGTATGAATTTACCACCCCAACATCTTTCAGTTTTCTCATAGTCTCAATATTAGTTGTAACTCTCCCAGCTATGCATTATTTCTTTTATTTGGTTTCATGGAAGGGGTGATAGTTGTAGGGATATGCTGTCCAATATGGTAGCCACTAGGCACACATGGCTATTAAGCACATAAACATGATGAGTGCCACATGTTGAAATATTTTTGATTAAATTAAATATATTAAAATTAATTCTACTTTTTAAAGGTGACTACTAGAAAGTTTAAAATTATACACATGAATCATAATTACATTATATGCCTATTTCATAGCATTGTCCTTGGTTCCTTATAATAACTTTTCTTCCATATGTCAGGAAACCAATGTAAGCATTATTCCCTATTATTAAGTATATTTATTCCCATAATACTATAAGATGTACTTGAGTCAATTTTCCATATATATATTTACCTACAAATGCCCCCATTTGTTTGGTGGGCCACAGTGGTGTTTGGGCTTCTAATTAGATTAATGACAATTTATAGTTAATCCAATAGAACAATCTAATAAACTCCTGGAAGGACTTGGAATTTTCCTTTTTCCCATCCATAGTCAACATAAATAGCCACCCACAATGATTCTGGAATGGCTTGGAAGAGAATTTACAACAGATGCCTATGGCCAAGTTTCAGGGCCCCTCCTTGAAAGGACTCAGTCTCCACTTAAAACTGAGTGCCCCTGGGGCTGTGAATAGTCTTAAGTCTAGACACAGTATAAAAGGTCATGAATTCTCCAGCAGGGCCACTCAGGTTGGGTTTTGCCTAAAAGACTTAAATTTTCTTTGCCTATGTAAGTCATTTAGGAGCTTGGTATAGTCATCTATGTGTTTTGTTCTCGGGGGGGCCCCATGATCAGTTAGCTATAATCACAAAACCCTTTTTATCATCCCACCGCTATGTCTTACTAAAGTAACTGCACCTAACTGAAACTATTGTGTGAACTCCACCAATGTTTTGAGATTGACATTACATGAATTGATCCATTGTAGCATCTGTCATTGCTCTCAGTGGCCTAGAGAAGACAGTTATCATAAACCTTTTCAAGTATGCTGGTTCCTTCCTCACCGATGTATTTCTTAATTCCATAGTGAAGGGAATGTCCCTCAGGCCTGTCCAGGGTGTAGTTAGGGGATGGCTGAACACAGTGATCCATAATGCGAGGTCAGTTCCAATATTCTTACTTACTTTAAATTTTGGGCTTCATCCCCTGTAGTATGCCAGGAAGGATCTGGCATTTCAAATTGTTACTATGTAAGCCGCCAATGAATCAATGATTCTATTAACTAGTCACTTCTGCTTGCTCAAGTCAATGCATTAAATTTCAGATCCTAGGTGAATCAGACATATTGTTAAATTTTGCCCAGTCTAGCATTTTTGTTCATCCTCTTGGTATAAAACCCATAGAACATGTTCCCTTACAATTCGGGGGTGTCCAACCTGTGGCCTGTAGGCTGCATGCAGACTTTGTGAGGGCTGTTTTGCTTATCTTTGGTGTTGGATTTTGTGACAATTATGCATACACTTTCTTTTTGCTGCTACATGGGACATGGACTCCTGCTGACACAAATTGCCGAAGTTTTACAATTCTTTCATTGTATAGGCTATCTTCTCCTGGATCAATCCTTGATTTTTGACTATGTTAAGATCTAACTTATGAACTCAAAGGCAATGAGGAAATAGGAATGAATACTGAAAATAATTGCCATTTTCTAATTGAGTTCCTGTCTTAGCTGATGTAATTGAAATTCAGTTTTTTACCATATGGGACGCTAATATTCTTAGATGAAAAGGTGAGGAGTGAGAAATACTGTGTCTTTTTGCAAGGATAGTAGAGGAGTGTTTGGGAGTTCGATATTCTGAGCCTCTTCAGAATTTTATCAGATATCACCTTCCCTAGTTTTGAGCAAGAAGAAAAAATCTGGAGGCATCACATTTTCTGATTTCAAAATACATTACAAAGTCACAGCAATCAAAATAATGTGATACTGGCATGAATATAGGCATGTAGACCGATGGAATAGAATATAAAGCACAGAAATAAATCTACACATGTAGAGTTAACTGATATTCCACAAAGCTACCAAGAACACACAATAGGGAAAGGATGATCTATTCAATAAATTATTTCAGGAAAACTGGATATCTATATACAAAAAAATGAAATTGTACCCATAGTCAACATATACAAAAATCTACTCAAAATGTATTATGGACTTGAACATAAGACTTGAAACCATAAACCCCATAGAAGGAAACACAGGGGAAAAGTTCCTTGGCATTCATCTGGATAATGATTTTTTGGATATGACACCAAAAGCACAGGCAGCAAAAGAAAAAATAGACAAATGGGTTGTGTCTAACTAAAAACCTTCTATGCAGCAAAGGAAACAACAAAGTTAAAGGAATGAAAGAAAATATTTAGAAGCCATTTATCTAATAAGAAGTTACATATTCTAAAATATGTAAGGGCCTCTAAAATGCAATAGTGAATAAACAGATAACCTGATTTTAAACATAGGCAAAAGACTTGAGTAGATCTTTTCCCAAAGACTGCTTATATGTGGCCAGCAGGTATGTGAAAAGATGTTCAACATCACTAATCATAAGGGTAATGAAAATAAAAATCACACGATTTTGATACATTGATCCATGACATTTTCATGGTTATCGTCAAAAAACAAACATAAAAGATAAGTGTCAATGGAAGTTATGGAGAAGTTGGCACCCTTATATAATGTTGGTGGAAATGTGTAAAATGGTGCAGCTGCTATGTAAAACAGTATAGACTTTCTTCAAAACATTAAAAATACAACTGCCATATGATTCAGAAATCTCACTTCTGGGCATATATCCAAGAGAATTAGGCTTAAAGCCGTATTCTGCACTTTCATGTTCATGGCCATATTATTCACAATAGCCTTGAGAGGGAAATAATTTACGTGTAGATTAACAGGTAGATTAAGAAAATGTGATACATACATATGGTAGAATATTACTCAGCCTTTAAAAGGAATGAAATCTGTCCTATGTGACAAATTGGATAGACCTGGAAGACATTTAGTCAAAAGTCTAAAGGACAAATTCTACATTATTTCTTTTTTTTTTTTTTAATTTTTGTAAGACAGAATTTATTCACAGAAAAGAAAGAAAAGAATACAGAAAACATTAAGGCATCTGTTAGAGGGAGAAAATTCTAGTGGGGAGAGAGAAGCTCTCTCCGTTTCTCTCCC